>PVIU01004862.1:0-35314 GCA_004026605.1 Ondatra zibethicus | reverse complement strand
CAGTTAACCCCCGACCCTTCCTCCCTCCTCCTGTTTCCTTAACAGAGGGCCTGTTACTCTGCCCTGTGGGAAGTCCAAGGGTCTCTCCGCTCCATCCCGGCCTAGGAAGGTGTGCATCCAAATAGACTAGGTTCCCAAAAAGATAATATGCAGAAGAGATAGGTCCTAGTGCCATTATTGATGGCTTCTCAGTCTGCCCCCACTGGCAGCCACATTCAAAGAGTCTGGTTTGATCATATGCTCTTTCAGTCCTAGTCCAGCTGGATTTGGTGATCTCCCATTGTCTCAGGGGGTGGACCAGCGCCTCATGGTCCTAACTTCCTTGCTCATCTTCTCCCACCTTCTGCTCTTCAACTGGACCTGTGCAGCTCAGTCCATTGCTCTGATGTGAATGTGGGTCTCTGTCTCTATCTCCATCCATAGGATGAAATTTCTATAGTGATGATCAAGATATTCATCAATGTGACTATGGCACAAGGCTAGTTCAGGCACCCTCTCCTCAGCTGACCAAATACCTAGATGGAGACATTCCCATGGATACCTGGGATCCCCTCTAGAGCCAAATCTCTTGCCAATCCTAAAATGACTCCCTAAATGTAGATATCTTATTCCCTTATCCAATATCCACCTTTCCTCCATCTATGCCCTCCCACTCCCCCAAGCTCTCCCCAGTCCTTCCCTTCTCCCTTCTCCTTCCTTTCTCCCCTTGCCCCAACACCCTTTCCACTCCTATCACCGCCCCTGTGCTTCCAACTTTTGCCTGGCGATCTTGTTTGCTTCCAATTTCCAGGAGGATCTATATATGTTTTTCTTTGGGTTCACCTTGCTATTTGGCTTCTCTAGGCTTCTGAGCTATAAGCTTAGTGTCCTTTGTTTATGGCTAGAGTCCACTAATGAGTGAGTACATACCATAATCGTCTTTTGGGTTTGGGTTACCTCACACAGGATAGCGTTTTCTATTTCCATCCATTTGCATGCATAATTAAAGATGACATTGTTTTTTACCGCTGAGTAGTACTCTAATGTGTTTATATTCCATACTTTCTTGATCCATTCTTCCATTGAGGGGCACCTAGGTTGTTTCTAGGTTCTGGATATTACAAATAATGCTACTATGAACATATTTGCAGAAATGCTTTTGTAGTATGATTGGGCATCTCTTGGGTATATTCCCAAGAGTGGTATTGCTGGATCCTGAGGTAGGTTGATTCCCAATATCCTGAGAAACCACCACACTGATTTCCAAAGTGGTTGCACAAGTTTGCATTCCCACCAGCAATGGATGAGTGTTCCCCTTACTGCACATCCTCCCCAGCATAGACAATTATTGGTGTTTTTGATTTTAGCCATTCTGACAGGTATAAGATGGTATCTCAAAGCTGTTTTGATTTGCATTTCCCTGATGGCTAAGGAAGTTGAATATGACCTTAAGTATCTTTTGGCCATTCGAACTTCTTCTGTTGAGAATTCTCTATTCAGATCATTACCCCATTTTTTAATTGGGGTATTTAGAATTTTAATGTCTAGTTTCCTGAGTTCTTTGTATATTTTGGAGATCAGACCTTTGTCTGATGTGGGGTTGGTGAAGATCTTCTCCCATTCAGTAGGATGCCTTTTTGTCTTAATGACTGCGTCTTTTGCTTTACAGAAGCTTCTCAGTTTCAGGCGGTCCCATTTATTCATTGTTGCTCTTATTGTCTGTGCCACTGGGGTTATACACAGGAAGTGATCTCCTGTGCCCATGTATTGCAGGCTACTTCTCACTTTCTCTTCTATCAGGTTCAGTGTGGTCAGATTTATATTGAGATCTTTAATACATTTGGATTTGAGATATGTGCATGGTGATAGATAAGGGTCTAATTTCATTCTCCTACAGGTTGACATCCAGTTATGCCAGCACCATTTGTTAAAGATGATTTTATTCTTCCATTGTATACTTTTAGCCAGCTTGTCAAATATGAGGTGTTCATAAGTTTGTGGATTAATATCCGGGACTTCAATTCGATTCCATTGGTCAACATCTCTGTTTTTATGCCAATACCACGCTGTTTTCATTACTGTAGCTCTGTAATAGAGTTTGAAGTCAGGGATGGTAATGCCTCTGGAAGTTCCTTTATTGTATAGGATTGTTTTGGGTATCCTGGGCTTTTTGTTTTTCCATATAAACTTAGTTATTGTTCTCTCAAGGTCTATGAAGAATTTTGTTGGGATTTTGATGGGGATTGCATTGAATCTATAGATTGCCTTTGGTAGAATTGCCATTTTTACTATATTGATCCTACCAACCCAGGAGCATGAGAGATCCTTCCATTTTCTGGTATCCTCTTCAAGTTATTTCTTCAAGGTCTTAAAGTTCTTGTCAAATAGATCTTTTACTTCCTTGGTTAGTGTTACCCCAAGATACTTTATGCTATATGTGGCTATTGTGAAAGGTGATGTTTCTCTGATTTCCCTCTCTGTTTCTTTATCCTGTGTGTATAGGAGGACTACTGATTTTTGAGTTGATCTTGTATCCTGCCACTTCACTGAAGGTATTTATCAACTGTAGAAGTTCTTTGGTAGAGTTTTTGGGGTCACTTATGTACACTATCCTATCATCTGCAAATAATGAAAGTTTGACTTTTTCCTTTCCAATTCGAATCCCCATGATCTCCTTATGTTGTCTTATAGCTATTGCTAGGACTTCAAGCACTATATTAAAGAGATATGGAGAGAGTGGACAGCCTTGTCTTGTTCCTGATTTTAGTGGAATAGCTTTGAATTTTTCTCCATTTAATTTGATATTAGCTGTCAGTTTGCTATATATTGTTTTTTATTATATTTAGACATGATCCTTGTATCTCTAATCTCTCCAAGACCTTTATCATAAAGGGGTGTTGAATTTTGTCAAAAGCTTTTTCAGCATCTAATGAAATGATCATATGTTTTTTTCTTTCAGTTTATTTATATGATGTATTACATTGATAGATTTTCATATATTGAACCAGCCCTGCATCTCTGGGATGGAGCCTACTTGATCATAATGGGTGAATTTTTTGATGTGTTCTTGGATTTGTTTTGCCAATATTTTATTGAAAATTTTTCCATCGACGTTCATGAGTGAGATTGGTCTGTAATTCTCTTTCTTGGTTGTGTCTTTGTGTGGTTTTGGTAGCAGGGTAATTGTAGCTTCATAATAAGAGTTTGGCAATGACCCTTCTGTTTCTATTATGTGAAACACATTAAGGAGTATAGGTATTAGCTCTTCTTGGAAGTTCTGGTAGAATTCTGCATTAAAACCATCTGGTCCTGGGCTTTTTTTGGTTGGGAGGTTTTTGATGACAGCTTCTATTACCTCGCGACTTATAGGTCTATTTAAATTGTTCACCTGGTCTTGATTTAATGTCAGTATGTGGTATTTATATAAAAACTGTCCATTTCTTGTACATTTTCCAATTTTGTGGCATACAGGCTTTTGTGGTAATACCTAATGATTCTCTGAATTTCTTCAGTGTGTTTTGTTATGTTCCCCTTTTCATTTCTGATCTTGTTAATTTGAGTGTTCTCTCTCTGCCTTTTGATTAGTTTGGATAAGGGTTTGTTGATCTTGTTGATTTTCTCAAGGAACCAGCTCTTTGTTTCATTGATTCTTTGGGTTGTTTTCTGTGTCTCTATTTTGTTGATTTCATCCCTCAGTTTGATTATTTCCAGTCTTCTACTCCTCCTGGATGAGTCTGCTTCTTTTTTTTCTAGGGCTTTCAGGGGTGTTGTTACATCAGTAATGTGTGCTTTCTCCATTTTCTTTATGTGGGCCCTAAGTGCTATCAACTTTCCTCATAGCACTGCTTTCATAGTGTCCCATAGGTTCGTGTATGTTGTTTCTTTATTTTTGTTGAATTCAAGAAAGACTTTAATTTCTTTCTTTATTTCTTCCTTGACCCAGGAGTGGTTCAGTAGTTGACCGTTCAGTTTCCATGAGTTTGTAGGCTTTTTGGGGGTGGAATTGATGTTATATTGTAAATTTACTCCAAGGTGATATCATAAGACATAGTTGGTTACCCCAACTTTTTTGTATCTGTGGATGTTTGCTTTGTTACCAAGTATGTGATCAGTTTTCAAGAAGGCTCCATGAGATACTAAGAAGAAGGTATATTCTTTCCTGTTTGGGTGGAGTGTTCAATAGTTAGCTATTAAGTCCACTTGATTCATTACATCTGTTAGTTCTCTTATTTCTTTGTTAGGTTTCTGTCTGGTTGACCTGTCCATTTGTGAGAGAGGAGAGTTGAAATCTCCTACTATTAGTGTGTAGGGTTTGATGTGTGCTTTGAGTTCTAGTAATGTTTCTTTTACATATGTGGGTGCCTTATATTAGGTACATAGATATTCAGGATTGAGACTCCATCTTGATGAATTGTTCCTGTTATGAGTATGAAGTGTCCATCTCCATCTCTTCTGATTGATTTTAATTTTAAGTCGATTTTGTTCGATATTAGTATAGCCACACCTGCTTGTTTCTCAGGGCCATTTGATTGAAAAACCCATTCCCAACCCTTTACTCTCAGATAATGTCTGTCATTGTGGTTGAGTTGTGTTTGTTGTAAACAGCAGAATGTTGGAGCCTGTTTTTGTATCCATTCTCTTAACCTGTGCCTTTTTATAGTTGAGTTGAGTCCATTGATATTAAGTGATATTAATGACCAGTGGTTGTTAACTCCGGTTATTTTCTTTTTGGTGGTAGGGTTTCTGTGTCTCCCTTCTTGAGTTGTGCTGGTGTAGGGTTGTTATGTGTCTGTGTTATTATGGGTGTTGTTTGCTTCCTTTGTTGTGGTTTACCTTCTAGTACTTTCTGTAAGGCTGGGTTTGTGGCTACGTGTTGCTTAAATTTGTTTTTATCCTGGAATATCTTGTTTTCTCCATTGATGGTGAAAGAAAGCTTTGTTTGGTATAGTAGTCTGGGCTTGCATCCATGGTCTCTTAGCTTCTGCAGCACATCTATCCAAGACCTTCTGGCTTTCATGGTTTCCATAGAGAAGTCAGTTGTAATTCTGATAGGTTTACCCTTATATGTTACTTGACCTTTTTCCTTTGCAGCTCCTAATATTCCTTCTTTATTCTGTATGTTTTGTGTTTTAATTATTATATGGTGAGGGATTTTTTTTGATCCAGCCTATTTGGTGTTCTCTATGCTTCTTGAACCTTCATAGGAATATCCTTCGTTAGGTTGGGAAAGTTCTCTTCAATAATTTTGTTGAATATATTTTCTGGGCCTTTGAGCTGGAATTCTTCTCCTTCTTCTACCCCTATTATTCTTAGGTTTGGTCTTTTCATGGTGTCCCAGATTTCCTGAATGTTTTGTGTTACGAATTTGTTGGATTTGTTGTTTTCTTCGATCACTGAGTGTATTTTCTCTATTATATCTTCAGTGTCTGAGATTCTTTCTTCTACCTCTTGTATTCTGTTGGTTATACTTGTCCCTGTAGTTCCTATTCGTTTATCCAGATTTTCCATATCCTGCCATCTCTCGGTTTGTGTTTTCTTCATTGCCTCCATTTCAGTTTTCAAGTTTTCAACTGTTTCCATTACCTGTTTGATTGCTTTTTCTTGGTTTTCTAGGGTATCTTTGAGGAATTTATTCATTTCTTCTAACTTTTTGTTAGTCTTTTCGTCCCTTCCTTTAAAGGAGTTTTTTGCCTCTTCTTTAATGGTCTCTATCACTTTCATAATATTACATTTAAAGTCAATTTCTTCTACTTCTTCTGGATTAGGTTGCTCAGGTTTTCCTGTTACATACTCGCTGGATTCTGGTGTTATCATGTTTCTTTTCAGGTTGTTGGAGAAATTCTTGGATTGGTGCCTGCCCATGTCTTCCTTCGAATGTGGTCAGGAGAGTCTTGGTGGCTTGCTCCCTCTGGATGGATCAACTGGTACTCGATTTGGGCTAATTGCCATCTGGATGCATCCGTCAGCACTGGATCAGTACCACTTGCGGTCTGGATGTATCTGCTGGCACTGGATCAGGGCCTCTTGCTGGCCCAAGACCTTGCAGTCAAAAGAGTGGGCTTGGTAGAAGAAGCCCACTCCACTCTGCTCCATGGAACAAGGGGATCCCTGTAGCCCTGCACTCACCCTTCCCCCAAAGCCTCAGCCTGCTCTCAGTAACTCTCTATCTTATGCTTTTGGAACAGGATCTTTCACTAGACCTGGTGCTCTGCAATCCAGCTAGATTGGTTAGCTCCAGAGCTGTCTATCTCCCTCAATCCTAGAATTTGGATTTTAGATTGTACTGTCATGCCCAGCTTTTATGTGGGTGCTGATGGTGTAAACTCAGATACACAGGCTCTTGCAGCAAGCACTTTGTTAAGTGAGACAGCTCCCCCAGCACACTTGGCCTGATGTTAGCTACTTGTTTCTTCTTGACTTTGAAAACCACTGCTTTTAGTGGTAGAGGTAACACTTTTGTCTCTTGGATCAGGATGACAAACACTGATAAAAGTTGATTATGCTTTTGCTGGATACTATTACTTCTCAACCTCTAATCATATTGCTCTACATCTCAGATCATACAAGCACCAAAAAGTCCATCTTCAGGGCAGTAGATTTGAGATAGGAGATTTTCGTAATTCCACACCTGGATATTTTATGAATAAGCTCTTTGACTTTTTATTGCTTGAGAATTTCATATAGTTTTCAAAAATTAAGTCTACCAGACTTTCTTCCCTTCAATTCCTTCCCTATTTTCCGAATATTTCTCTCCCAAGTTCATGTGCTCTTCATTTAAACCCACTGAGTACAGTTAGTGCTATCAGTACATGCACAGTTATAGGACTATCTGCTTGAGTTGGGGATTATCAGGGACCTCATCTGAAAAGAAAGGAATGTAATTTTATTTTGAAAACACACACACGTATGTGTGTTAAAAAATAAAATATATAATATATATATATATATTAAATAGTCAGAGAGAGATGGCATCCATCAATTTCTAACAGTTCCTAAGCTATAATGGAACTTCATGAGCCCCTCCCTAGTCTGTGGTGAGATTTTGTTTGGTTTGATCTTGTGTGGGTCTTATGTAGGCAGTCACAGCCATTATGATTACTTATGTGTAATAGTCCCATAATGTCTAGAAAAGATTCTGGTTATTTTAATATTTCTGTTCCCTCTTCTATGAGAATGTCTCCTCTTTTCATGAGAATCTTTGAGTTTGGGGGGAGGTGATGTGATATAGATATCCCATTTAGAATTGATCAATTTGCACTTTCTTATTCTGTGCACATTAACCAGTTGTGTAAACTCTTCATTTATGTTTATATGTATATATATTTATATATATATGTGTTAAAATTAAATTACATTCCTTCCCCACTTTCCTCCTTATAGTCCTTCCTGAGTACCCTTCCTCCAACTCCTCCCATGCTCCCTTACTGTCAAATAAATCAATGGCCTCTTTTTCTTTGATTATTATTGTTATATACATAGATATGTATATATGCACAAGTATTAAAAAATATAACCTGATGAGTATATTTTTGTTACATGTATGTGGTTTAAGGGCTGACCACTCTGCTTTGAACAATCTAGAAGGGGGGAATCATGCCTGTGAGAGTCCAGTTCTTCTTCTCCTAGCAGTCAATAGTTGCTTCTAGTTCTTTGTGTAGGGGTGAGACTCAGTGAAATTTCCTCTCCTCCCACGTTAGCATGCCAATGATATTGCCATTGTCCTGGTTGTGTTTAGTGTATCCATTATAGAAGAGATTGTTTCACAACAGAGATCCTTATTTTCTGGATTTTATAATTTTTCTTTCTCCTTTCCTGAGATGTTCCATTGTCCATAGGTACAGAAGCTGTAATCTAATGTATCTGTTGGATGGGTGCCCTGTGATCCATTGATTCTGCATTATGTCCAGTTGTGATTTTCCATGATGGTCTCCACTTGCTGTAAAGAGAGAATTCTTTGATGAAGAGCGACAGTGACACTTATCTGTGGATGTAAGGATATGATTTAGAATGTAGCTAAGTAGTGCAGTAGTAGATTATTTTCTAAACTAGATTCTTTAAAAAGGCCTTTCATGTTAGTGATTAACACACTGCATAACAGGAAAAGGGAGGCTGGGTGTGGTCATATTTCACCCCTGTTGGGCTAATCTTTTTGTACACTGTGTGAAGATGTTTCTCTATTTTACCTCACCAGGCTATGACACCTTCTGATTGGTTTAATAAAGAGTTGAACAATCTATAGCTAGGCAGGGGAGGATAGGCAGGACTTCCAGGGAGAGATAGAAACTCTGGGAAAGGCATGGGAAATTTGCCAGTTAGATGCAGAGTAAGTTAGATAGATGGTACTGAGGGGAGGCAACCAGCCATGGAGTAGAATGTAAATTAATATAAATGGGTTAATTTTAGTTTTAAGAACTACTTGAGAACAAACCCAAGCTAAGGACAAGCTTTCACAATTAATCAAAAGTTTCTGTGGCATTTTTCAGGAGCTGGTGGTTCAAAGGAAGACCTGCTACAAGCCCTATTATATTTTTTTCAGGCTGCTGATGAAACTCATGTGTGGTGGTTAGTCCTGGTTGTAAATTTGATTGCATCTGGAAACAACTAAGAGGCATGTCTCTGGGTGGGTCTGTGGGGGTGCTCTCTGGAAGGATTGCTTGGTGGGGGCAGACCCTGCCTCAGAATGAGGGGCAGTCCTGATATAATAATGAACGAGAGTGTAAGCTGCAACTTTTGCCTGCTTGCCCATGATGATTAGCTTTAACTGCCACGATGACACAACATAGAATCAGCTGGGAAGAATCTCCGTGAGGAATTGCCAAGATCAGGTTGGCCTGTGGGCATTCTGTGAGGGTGTGTGTGTGTGTGTGTGTGTGTGTGTGTGTGTGTGTGTGTGTTGACTAATGAGAGAGGACCCAGACATATGGGTGATATCATTCCCTATGCAGAAGAAGACACAGAAAGTGGAAAGGTCTACCATGCTCTTGGGTAGGTAGAATTAACATAGTAAAAATGGCAATCTTACCAAAGGCAGTCTATAGATTCAATGCAATGACCATCAAAATCCCAGCAAAATTCTTCACAGACTTTGAAAGAATGGTACTCAACTTCATATGGAAAAGCAAAAAACCCAGGATAGCCAAAACAATCCTGTACAATAAAAGAACTTCTGGAGGCATCACAATCCCTGTCTTCAAACTCTACTACAGAGCTACAGTACTGAAAACAGCCTGGTATTGGCATAAGAACAGACAGGAGAACCAATGAAACTGAATTGAAGACCCGGATATTAATACACACATCTTCGAACACCTGGTTTTTTACAAACCCCACATATTAGATACTGCCCAGAATTCCTTCTTCTGTATGGAAGGGGTCCCAGGTCTTTTATTTTGTTGTTCTTAAACTGACCACAGTATGTTTTATTAACTTTATCTGTGATGACCAGCTAGATATTTTAGTCTCCTGGAATGTAAGAAATATTTTCTTTTTTATAATTTCTTTTCTTTATTATTTAAAAAACCTATCTTTTCTCATTTTGCATACCAATTTTAGTTCCCATTCCCTCTGCTCTTCCCATTCCCTCCACCCACACCCACTTCACCCCCCATCCATTCCTCAGGCACATTGCTTTGGGGAAAGTCCAAGGCCCTCCATACTATATCTAGGCTGAACAAGGTATCCATCCAAAGAGAACAGGTTTCCAAAAAGACAGTACATGCAGTAGGGATAAATCCTGGTGCTGCTGCCAGTGGCCCTGCAGTTGGCCCCAGCCATACAACTGTCACCCACGTTCAGAGGGACTAGTTTGGTCCTATGCTGTTTCCTTCCCTGTCTGTCTGAAGTTGGGGAGCTCCCATTAGCTCAAGTAAACTGTTTCAGTGGGGGCCCCAATCATGGTCTTGACCTCCTTGCTCAAATTCTCACTCCTCCCACTCTTCAACAGGATTTTGGGAACTCAGTTCAATGCTCTGCTGCAGGTCTCTGCCTCTGTTTCCATCAGTTGCTGGATGAAGGTTCTATGGTGATATTTAAGATAATCATCAGTCTGACTACAGGGCAAAGCCAATTCAGGCCCCCTCTCCTCTATTGCTTATGGTCTTAGCTGGGGTCATCCTTGTGGATTCCTGGCAATTTCTCTAGAGCCAGGTTTCATGCTAGTCTCATAATGGCTCCCTCAATCAAGATATCTCTTTCTTTGCTCTCCATCTTTATCCTTCCTCCATCTCAACTATCCCCTTCTCTCAAGTTTTCCTTGCCCCTCATCCTCTCCTCTCCTCTTCTCCTTCTACTCCCTCCCTTCTCCCCCACCCCTATGTTCCCAATTTTATCAGGCAATCTTGTCTATTTCCCCTTTCCAGGCATATCTATGTATGTTTTTCTTAGGGCTCACCTTGTTACTTAGCTTCTCCAGGATCATGAACTATAGGCCTCAATATCCTTTGCTTTACAGCTAGTATCCACTTATGAGTGAATACATACCATGCTAATCTTTCTGAGTTGGGGTTACTTCACTCAGGATGTTTTTTTCTAGTTATGTCCAATTGCATTCAAATTTCAAGATGTCATTGCTTTTTATGTTGGGTAGTACTTTTTGAGTAGGGATTTTGATGAGGATTGCACTGAATCTATAGATTGATTTCGGTAGGATTGCCATTTTTATTATGTTGATCCTACCTATCCAAGAAAATGGGAGATTTTTCCATTTTCTGGTATCATCCTCAATTTCTTTCTTCAAAGACTTAAAGTTCTTGCTGAACAGGCCTTTCAGTTGTTTACTTAGTGTTATGCCAAGATAGTTTATGTTATTTGTGGCTCTTGTGAAGAGCAATGCTTCTCTGATTTCTTTATTAGCTTCTTTATCATTTGTATATAATAGAGCTACTGATAATTTTGAGTTGATCTTGTATCCTGCCATATTACTGAAGGTATTTATCAGCTGTAAGAGGTCCCTAGAAGAATTTTTTTTAATATCTGGCTCATTTATAATATTTTTTTTCCATACATTGTTTTGTTTTATTTTTTCCATTCAAGAACATAATTAAAGAAATAAAATTTTTACCTTTCTTCCCCTTCTCCCGGTCCCCTCCCACTACCCTCCACCCCTCCTCCCTCCCCCTTCTTCCTTGAAAGAGGGCATGGTGCCCTGCCCTGTTGGAAGTCCAAGGCCCGCCCCATCCCTCCCGGCCTAGGAATTTTAAGAGTCACTTATATATACTATCATATCTTCTGCAAATAGTGAAAATTTAAATTCTTCCCGATGTGGGAAGTCCTTCAATATATGTGTTGTTTCTTTGGTTAATGAATAAAGAAACTGCTTTGAGCCTATAGCAGGGCAAAACAGAACTATGCAGGGAAAACTAAACTGAATGCTGGAAAACAGAAAGCAGAGTCAGGAGATACCATGTAGCTACCAGAGGGGAAAGATGCAAGCTGCCAGCTGGAAGCTTCCTGGTAGTCCATGAGCCTCGTGGTAAAATATAAAATAATGGAAATGGGTTAGTTCTAGATGTAAAAGCTAGCCAATAGGAGCTAGAGCTAATAGGCCCAGCAGAGATTTAATTAATACAGTTTCTGTGTGGTTATTTTGGTTGTCTGGGCAGCTGGGAACAAACAAGCAACCTCCTACTACATCTTCCTTTCCAATTTGTATTCACTTGGTCTCCTTTTGTGGTCTTATTGCTCTATCCAGAACTTCAAGAACTATGTTGAATAGATATGAATAGAGTGGACAGCCTTGTCTTTTTTCTTATTTTAGTGAAATCACCTTTGAGTTTCTCTTCATTTAATTTGATGTTGGCTGTTGGCTTGCTGTATATTGCTTTTATTATGTTTAGATATGTTCCTTGTATCTCTGATCTCTCCAATACCTTTATCATGATGGGGTGTTGGATTCTGTTGAATGCTTTTACAGCATCTAATGAGATGATCATATGTTTTTTCTTTCAATATATTTATATGGTGGATTACATTGATAATTTTTGTATGTTGAACCATCCCTGCATCTCTGGGATGAAGCTGACTTTATCATAGTAGATGATTTTTTTGCGTGTTCTTGAATTCAGTTTGTCAGTATTTTATTGAGTATTTTTGCATCTATGTTCATGAGTGAGATTGGTATGGAGTTTTCTTTCTTGGTTGAGTCTTTGGTGCTTTCTATATCAGGGTAACCATAGCCTCATAAAAAAGAGTTTGACCAAGTTTCTATTATGAGGAAAACTATGAGGAGTATATTTATTAGATCTTCTTTGAAGTTCTGGTAGAATGCTGCACTGAAACCATTCAGCCCTGGCCTTTTATTGGTTGGGAGGCTTTTGAGGGCAGCTTCTATTTACTTGCAGGCTATAGGTCTATTTAAATTGTTCAATTGGTCTTGATTGAATTTTGGTATATGGTATCTTTCCAACTATTTCTTTTACATTTTCCAACTCTGAGATACTATCTTGCAACTGTCAGAATGGCTAAGATCGAAAACACTAGTGATAGCTTATGCTAGAGAGGATGTGGAGTAAGGGGAACACCCAACCATTGCTGGTGGGAATGCAAACTTGTAAATTTGGAAATCAGTATGTCAGTTTCTCAAAAAATTGGGACTCAACATACCTCAGGATCCAGCAATACCACTCTTGGGCATATACCCAAAAGTTGTTCAATTGTAATACAAAGACATTTGTTCAGCAATGTTCATAGCAGCATTATTTGTAATATCCAGAACCTGGGAACAACCTAGATGCTCCTCAACCAAGAAGAATGGATAAAGAAAATGTGGCACATTTACACAGTAGAGTACTACTCAGTGTAAAAAAACAATGACATCTTGAAATTTGCATGCAAATGGATGAAACTAGAAAACACTATTCTGAGTGAGGTAACACAGACCCAAAAAGATAAATATGATATGTACTCACTCATAAGTGGATACTTATGATAAACAAAAGATATTGAGCCTATAATTCATGATCCTAGAGAAACTAAATAACAAGGTGAACCCTACGAAAAACATATAAATCTATCTGGAAAGAGGAAATAGACAAGATCACCTGATAAAATTGGGACCATGGGGGTGGGGGAGAAGGGAGGATAGAAAGGAAGAGGAAGGGGAGAGGTATAGAGAACTTGAGGGAAGGAGATAGTTAAACTGGAGGAAGGACAGAGATGAGAGCAAGGAAAGAGATATCTTGATTGAGGTAGCTATTATGGGGCTAGAAAGAAACCTGGCTCTAGAGAACTTCCCAGGAATCCACAAGGATGACTTCAGCTAAGACCCTAAGCAATAGAGAAGGGGGTATCTGAACTGGCCTTTCCCTGTAGTCATTCTTCTTGATGATGGAGTAACACACACTCACACACACACACACACACACACACACACACACACACACACACCCCTGTTTTCTAAGTCCATTAATCTTTTGATGGATTTAATCAGGCTCTTCTTATAAGTGAATTATTAAGTATGTATATGTAGATCTATTTTGTGCACTCAATTCCACCCCATTAGCTACATACCTCCTGCCATACCACTGGATCATATGGTTCTTCTACTTGAGATGTTTTGAAGCACCTCCATACTGATTTCCACTGTGGCTTTATTAATTTACATTGCCAATAACAGGGTCTGAGAAAGAGGAGTCCCCATCTCTTCAGTCATGGATACTTCTCTCTTAGCAAAGTTATTAAACACAGACACTGCTTGAATAATATATTTTTAAAGGAGTGTCTGGCCACCAAATTATCCTATGAATGGAAAAATTATAAATGGGAACCTCAGCATGCTGAAACTTGAGATGCTTTCCCCCATGAGATTCTAACAGGCTCACCCCAGGTTAGACAGCTGATACACACCTGTTTCCTTGAAAATGTTCACTTTCACTACTGTTCCTCAGTACTCAGAGCTGCTTGGGATCACAGATTTTATTGGCCACCTATGTTCCTCACATTCTGAATATACTTTTTTTTCAGAAAGAGGAATAGGGACCTGGATAGCAGGACTGGGGGAGCAGTAGGAGATTCTGTACATCTGGTACATCATGGCACACATCAGACCATCCATGAATTTCAGGGAGATTTGATATTGGCAACGTGAAAATAGAGTGCATTGGTAGTAGACTTTTGGAGTGTGTGTGTGTGTGATGGTACATGTGTACTGTACACCTACGTTTGTGAGGGTGCATCTGTGTGTGTGTGTGTGTGTGTGTGTGTGTGTGTGTGTGTGCATTGACAGAGGCCAAAGGACTTCAGGTGTTCTGTTCTATCATTCTCCACCTTATTCCCTTGATACAGAGTCTCTCACTGATCCTGTAGCTAGAGTGTGAGCCATCAAGGCCCAGTGATCCTCCTGTCTCCCACCCCTACAGGACTGCAGCCATATCTGTCTTTTTATTGAGCTTTACACTTTTCTCTGCTCCCCTCCCTGCCTCTCCCCTCCCCCTTCAATCCTCCCCCAAGGTACCCATGCTCCCAATTTACTCAGAAGATCTTGTCTTTTTCTACTTTCTACTTTCTACTTCCCATGTAAATTAGATCTAGGTAAGTCTCTCTTAGTGTGCTCATTGTTGTCTAAGTTCTCTGGGATTGTGGTTTGTAGGCTGGTTTTCTTTGCTTTATGTTTAAAAACCACCTATGAATGAGTACATGTGATAATTGTCTTTCTGTGTCTGGGTTACGTCACTCAAAATAATGTTTTCTAACTCCATTTATTTTCCTGCAAAATGTCATAACTGTTTTTTGTTTGTTTGTTTGCTTGCTTGTTTTTAACATCGGATTTTTAGTTTGAATTCAACTCCTCATGCTGAGACTTCTATGCTGTGATGGACATTAACCTGAAGTTGTAGCTAAAATGAATTCTTTCTCTAGTATATTGCTTTTGTGATAAGAAAATGATTTTTATCACATCAGTAGAAATAAAACTAGGGACCTACTTCCATTTCCAGGCAGGTGGGGTTTTTTGCTTATTTTGCTATATATACCAGTGTTGTCAGGGTTTCTGTTCTGCCTGTTTCCAGCAATTGTTATGTCCCAAAGAAATCACAGAGAGGTCTACATTAGTTATAAACTGATTGGCCCATTAGCTCAGGCTTCTTATTAACTCTTAAAACTTATATTAGCCCATTATTCTTGTCTATGCTAACCATGTGGCTTGGTACCTTATTTGGCGAGGCAGTCACATCTTACTTCTTCTGTGGCTAGGTCATGACTACATCCTCTTCCCAGAATTCTCCTGTTCTCATTGACCCACCTCTACTTCCTGTCTGGTTGTCCCGTCTCTACTTCCTGCCTGGCTATTGACCAATCAGCATTTATTTAAAATATAATTGACAGAATACATACCATTGTCCCACACCATACTAGTCTCTCTTGCTTATGTTAATCTCCATATACCATGGTAGATGATCTGCTGAAAGCACAGATTTGTTCCCAGATGTTATATAATGCTATCTACAGAGTGTAACAGTGGCTACCTTCATCAGATTAAATGTGACTACTTGAAAAAGACTCTCAACTTCAAGTCTGTTGACTGTTGACATTTTTATATAGATGGAGGGGTTGGGGAAGTTGTTGGGCTCACACCTGTGATTCATGCTTCTAGTCACACCTTTCCATCCTTTGTATGTATTGCTACCCTAACTGCATGTGGCTTCAAGGCCTCAGCAGATGCCAGACAGTGGGAGGGTAACTGGAAAGTGAAGTCTGTCTATGTAGCTATGGGAAAGCCATTCCCCGTGATGGGGTAAGACTTTCCAGTGGTGCATCTTCTTTAAGGTCACCCACATTCCTGAGGATAACCCTTCATCCACGCTATGTAAGGAAGCCCAACACACTTGCTGATCCCCAAAGTTATACTTTTGTGGAGCTGTACTTTAGTTTGCCACTGGTGTCCCATGAGAAGCAATAGACATTGTTTTCATAGTGTATGAAAGGAATTCTGGGAACACTGGTCCCCAGTTAGATCCTCTTAACAGTGGCAGTAGGATTTCTAAACACAGAGAACCAGCCTCCACAGCTAACACTGTGGTCCAAGGAGAGTCAAACAATCTGAAAAAGAAACAAAAAGACTCCCAGTGATTTTATTCATAATGTGACAAAAAGAAATAACTTGAGGCCTAAATGGTGAAGAAGCTCACTACTAAATCTCTCTTTAGACCTTCAGAGACAGAAACATCTGGTGACTTCCTCTCTTCCTCCATCCTTCCTATTCATGTGTAAGAGTGTGTGTCTGCATGAGTTTATGAGCACCATGTACACATATCCACAGCCATCAGAAGAGGGTTTACACCTCCTGGAACTAGAGTTACAGGTTACTTGGGGCCACCCAATATGGGTGCTTGTGACAAATCTTAGGCCCTCTTCAAGAGGAATAAGCTCTTGACCACTGAGTCATTTCTCCAGTCTCTGGAGGCTTTCTTTTATAACTATTAATACATTTGTTCTTAAACAGTTTGCCATGTGTGTGAAGTCCATACCGACCAGTGTCATCCTCAGCCTCTTCCAAGACGCGACCACCTCTGTCCACGCCCAGTCTTCCCATGAATCTCATGCATGCCCATATCTGTTTATCTCCATAAATCTCATGCATGCCCATATCTGTTTATCTCCATAAATCTCATGCATTTCCATATCTGTTTATCTCCATAAATCTCATGCATGCCCATATCTGTTTATCTGGTTTGTGACCTACTGAATTTAACAAGGATCATTTGTGTGACCCTAGATCTGGTGCTCTCCACTGTAACCTGTAGGTACACAGGTATATAAGTGGATACACAACCAGAGACACTGATGTTCTGAGGTAATGGATAGGGGCCTGTTAGCACCTGCCCATTTTTTGACTGACACAGCAAGTCTTGGATGGGTCCAGTACAGGCAACTGTTGTTATGAGTTAAGGATTGCAATATTGTATGGATTCTGTATAATGGCATTGTGCAACCCTTGACCCCTTCTTCTTCTATCTTTTCCATGTTTTCTGTACCCTCTCCTGAAGTATTACTGAGCCATATATTGGACTGCCTATATGTCTTTTTTAAGGTTGAGCCCTCAACTATCTCTTATTCTCAGCATCTTTGACAGCCATCAGCCTCTGAATTCACTGCTGTTCGTTGTAAGAATACTTTCTTAATGCCCTCTCTAGTTTATTCCTAGATTTCATGTATGTGAAGCTTGTAAGTGGCTGCAAGGTTTAACTTCCTGAAATGTGGCATGTCTGTTTAAAGAAAACTAAAGCAATTTGGTACATAGGTCAGGATAAACTTCAACTCTCCAGTTAGGAGAATAAGTATACATATGCTGTAGTTAAGAATGATTCACACAAGCGATAGGAGATAGCCTTACTGCTTATACTCTCACTATACATCCTTCCTCTCCTAATAAAAGACATTAGCATACTTGGGTCCCCCAAGATGAACCTTAGATGGTGATAGCCCTTCCTGTTCCAGGAAGCCAAATGCTCAATACACCTGATTCCTAGTACTGCTTCTCATCTCTTAAGTATTTGATTTGATTGACATACTTTTCTGCTGCTATGATAAAATACCCAGACAGAAAGTAATATATGGATGGAAGAGTTTATTTTGGCTTATGGCTCCAAAGAGATGGAGTTCATCATGGTTGCAGAGGCACAGTAACAGGCAGGGGAATGTAAAGCATGGTAGCAGGAACAGGAAGCTAGCTGGTCATATTTCCATCCACACACTGGACACAGAGTGAGAACAGCAAGTGAGGTGAGAATGTAAACTCCAAAACCCATTCCTAATGATGTGCTTTCTCTACCATGGGTCCAGTTCCACAGAGTCCTCAAATAGCATCACCTATGGTGGGCATGGTGGCTCAGCCATTTAATCCCAGCACTTGGGAGGCAGAGGCTTGTGGATTTTTGTGAGTTCAAGTCCAGCCTGGTCTACAGATGAGTTCCAGGACAGCCAGGACTGTTACACAGAGAAACCCTGTAGAAGAAGAAGAAGAAGAAGAAGAAGAAGAAGAAGAAGAAGAAGAAGAAGAAGAAGAAGAAGAAGCAGAAGAAGCAGAAGCAGAAGCAGAAGCAGAAGAAGAAGAAGAAGAAGAAGAAGAAGAAGAAGAAGAAGAAGAAGAAGAAGAAGAAGAAGAAGAAGAAAATATCATTACTTACTGGAAACCAAGTGTTCAAACATGCAAGCCCCTGTGGAACATTCTCAGTCAGACCACCACAAATGGTAATCATGAATTTTTATCCAGGAAGAACACTGAAAATATGGGTCAGAATCACAACCTCACACAAAGGAAACTGTAAGCACAGAAGAGGGCAGAACTGTGGCTGAATCATTTGAGGAAAAGATGTATTGAAAAGTAGATTCTAGATCTATGGTTGGCAGTCCAATACCAACAGAAAGGCAGAAAGAATGGAAATGAATGTACTTAAAGTCTGATTAAATGATAAATAGATGGGGCATACAATGGCCATGGAGTTGGATAGATTTCACCTAGGGCAGGGAGATGCAGACTTCTTGCAGATCCAAAATTGCTCTGTAAGACATGAACTATCGTTCCATCCATTATCTGAAAAGGTTGCACAGTCTTCATTGTCCATGTTGTTGGGCTCCCTTGGAGACCAATATTTCCTGAAAATGAAAATCCCCAAATAACATGAGTTTCTATCCCAACTCTATGCTGTCAATATTTCTAACTTCTGGTGAAGCTTTCACATCACATCTGTCCATGTGCATATGGCAACCACACCTCACCCAGAATCTAATGGCATACCTAAGTTACTCCTATGAGAAGCCCTTATTCTGTAATAAAGAATCAAGATACTTCAAATTATGAAGCTGAGGCAGGTTTATCTCTGGTTTTGCAGAATCAGGTGTCAGTTTGAACAAGAGGCAAAAAAAGACTGCCATGCAAATTTGATGCAAAGCAGTGATATTTACAGTCCTTACTGCATTTTTTCTGTCCGTTTTATTCCTCACTGGCTAGGTTCTTCAGCAAGAAACAATCTTCCCATTGTCTAGTATTGCTTCCTTCTCAAATTCCCATCCTCCTGAGTCAGGTCACACAGCCTTGTGTAACAAATACCCTGGGGAATTCCCTCTCCACCATCCCTGATACAGGGACCCAGTCACAGAGCAACTTCTCTGTAGCTTTCTAACCCTAATATAAACTGAAATCTCCTGACAAGCAAGTGCCATCTGAGGAAATCAGGAACCCAGTGCCTCCTGCTTACCTGTGATTCATTAATGATCTCTAAGCATGCCTCATACTGAAAATAGAGCATCATGACATCTCACCACCTACAGACTTTCCAAACTAGCCAAATTTACAATCTTCCATGTTTTCTTCCATGGACATCAATAGAAAGGCTTTGACCTTCATCCCTCCACCTGTTTCTTTTCATGTTCTCCCATGGTATGGGGCAATTCTTGTGTAGCTCGCATGACATCATGGATCTTTAAGTATGACGAGTTGCATTACGAAGGCAAGAACACTCCTAGTTTTAGATTCTCCCTGCATTCGATCACTCATCACCTCAGAACACAACCCTCTGAGCAAAACAGTCTCCATTTTCATTGGGTCATGAGTATCTGCTTGCAAAACCCATCTCAGTTGAGTGGATGGACAGTTTCCATTCCCTTATAGGAAGCATGGGGAAGGTCATCAGATTCTCACCTGAGTTTCCACCCCCCAGTGACCAGAAGCTATTCACACCTCCCTAGTGTGGAGACCCAAAACTGTGAGCCTATTTCCGGCTTGACCAAAGGTCAGAGAGTTGGAACTTACCTCTATTCCTTCAAGGTTATTGTTTCTACCTCAAACAAAAATCTAAGGATTCAACTAAGCTTCCAGTTTTAAGGAGATAAAACTAGATTATTCCCAGGGAGTGGTTTGCCTACAGAATATTTGGTTCTAGTAACAGAATGTTTAACTATGGATGTAGCCCAAGACCTTCAACTGGTCTGTTCATTTCCATGTATCATGTTAATGCAGTTTTTTTTTTAAATCTTACTCCTACATCTTGTGATCGGGGTATTTTAAGCAGCTGAAAATTAAAGGTGGGCAATTTCAGTATTCACTGGAACTCTCTCCTGGTACTATTTTATGTTTTTCTGTTTTATTATTTTCATGTCTTTGTACTCTTTCCTTAAGTTTCTAATTCCTATACCCCTACACTGGCAAGTGGTATTTTTGTCAAGGCTGGTCCTCGACACTTAGGGAAGAAATCTTGAATATCTACCACAGATCAGGTGGTGGAAATGAAAAGTCATGTGTGAACTCATGTCAATATTCATCCCAATAAACAGTCTAGGAGCCCGAGGAGTTGGTAGGAACCACAATTTCTTGGAGCATAGTTTCACTCCCAGCACACTGTATTACCTCCATCGTAGTGGTGAACCATCTATCCATACCCATTTGCCTTCCTGTTTTTTATCTGACAGTCCCATCCAGGTATGGCCTTTCTTCTTAGAAGTCCGCTGCAGGAAGCTCTGCAGGGGCGGAGGAAAAGTCATGACTGGGTTCTGCCACCATTTTCTAACTTCGTCGTCTCAGTGTCTTGGCCCATAGGTCTGCTTGCAGTCAGAGCAGTACAGCAACAAATGCACACATGTGCTCAGAGACCCGCACATGCTTTGCACACACATGTGCACAGGCACAGATAGGAAGAGATCGGGCCAGATCTCACACCAGCTCACTCTGGGACAGAAATTTAAGAAGCAGCATGTGCTGTGACTTGACAGATCCTGATTTTTGGCATCTGGCTCCCCTTCATCTCATATGCTTTGCTGAACTAAAATAATGTGACAGGAAACGTGCTCCCAGCTTCCCAAACTTATAAAAGTCTGGTGCTTCCTAGACTCTGGACATTTCTCTAGGGATTATCTCTTCAGAATAATAAACTTCGTGTTTGTGTGTGTGTGTGTGTGTGTGTGCGTGCGTGCGCGCGCACACATGTGAAGTTGTGTGTGTGAGAGCATGTGAAGGTGTGTGTAGGCAGAGGAAAACTTGTAGGAGTTGGTTCTCTTCCTATCATGTGGGTCTCAGAGATTCAATTCTGTTCTCTGGGCTTGGTAACAACTTTTACCTGCTGAGTCATCCACCCCAGATCAGGACTTTGTAAACCTACAGAAGTACTTGCTAAATTAGTCAGCACTCAAAAGGTATCCCCTTCATATTAAGTGTTCCCTAAAGCATTCATCCTTGTTACCACTTATATTTAATCCAGGTGTACATTCTTAGACCAGCCCCTCCCTATCCATAGACATATTATCTCCCATTTTCAAGTGTAATAAAGAATATGCATCTGAAAAATTCTATCTAGCTAGGGTCATGCCCACACAAGTGCAAACCCTAGCTCAACAGACCTGTTCCTCATCACTCTTGACAACAACGAGTTGGGCCCCTACTTCCTGACAGGCACTGACAGATTCCATCCAGGCCTTCCTGAATGTGGAGAAGAAGTAACAGTTTCCTTGGAAGAAGGTCCAGTCCCAGGGGCGGGGCGGCACAGGCGGTCTGTTGGAGGGAGGTGAATCAGACTAAACACACACTGGTATCCATGTACATATCAATCCTGCCTTTAAGTCTTCAAGAGTTGGCACCCTCCCTTGAAACTGCACAAGGGAACCACATTCCCCTATCTTTTGTTGTGTGTGTCACATTCATGTGTGTGTGTGTGTGCACTGTTCTGTGTGTGTGCAAGTGGAGGTCAGAAGTAGATGTTGGAAGTCTTCCTCCAGTCCCTATTTTTTAAAGTTTTATATATATGAAGCAATAAAAATGAAATAAAAAAACATCAGTTTCAGAGAGAAGCTTGGGAGAGGTTACAAACAAGGGAAGGGAATTATGTAATTGTAGCTTAGCTAAAATTTTTAATTAAAACACTTATCATTTATTTATTTTCAAATATTTTATGCATACAGACAATGTCCTTGTTGTCTTGCTTTTTAGATTATAATTTGATTAGAACATTTCTCCCTTCCCTTTCATCCTTCTAAACTCTCCAATGCATCACTCTACAGTCTTCTTGGAATTTATGACCTCTAAAATCTGACAGTTATTGAATGCATATCTGTATGCAGTCAATATCTCTTAGTCAAATCCACCACATTCACTCCCTTCAGACTACTATCAGAACTGCCCAACCACATATCCTGCCAACTTCATACTCTGTTAATTTAGACTACTAAGTGCAGCTAGTACTGCCAGCCAGTGTGTCACTCCTCCCTTCCTCCCTCCCTCCCTCTTCTGCCCCCTCTTTCTACCTTCCTTTCTTTCTTTCTTTCTTTCTTTCTTTCTTTCTTTCTTTCTTTCTTTCTCTCTCTCTCTTTCTCTCTTTCTACCTCTCTGTCTTTCTCTGTCTCTCTGTTTCTCTCTCTCTCTCTTTCCTCCCTTCCTGTCTTACATTTGAGACCAGTTCTTTCATTGAACCAAGACCTCCTTGTTTTGGCCAGACTATCAAGTGAGCCCTGGAAATTGCCTGTCTCCCCAGCATCCCTTAGTCACAGGTGTGTGCGGCTATACTCAGCTTCTAGGTGAGTGTGAGGGATCCAAAACCAGGTCAAACGATTGTAAAGTAAGCACTGGACTCACTGAGATATCTCCCCAGGCACAGTGATTTCCCTCTTAAATCCCTGAGTCTGTTCCCTCCAGGGTAACCCAGGGCCATGACCCCCTCACATAACTACAGAAAACAGTAGGGACTTTAAATGTCAGAGTCAGGAGTCTGGCTCTACTGAATATCTTCTGTGTGCATTGCCCCTTGTGTCTAGTGAGTGCTGGCTTTAATGTTACTCTGTGTTCTCATTCAACAGATAGAGAAGCTGAGGGACTCGAGGTCCAGTCTCTAAAATCACTTCATACCACGTGGAAACCTTGTCATACACTTGGAGATTCATTTTCTGGTCACTGACCGAGTCCAGCCTTCAAATGGTCCAGTTCCTGGTGTATGTGTTGCTTTTCCTGCTCCTGCTCCTGGGGGCTATGAACTTCAGAGCCTATGTCAAGAAAGTGAAGACGAAAACATTAAATGATGATAGATGTCAGAAGACAGGAAGCTATTGGTTCAGGAAAGGAGCTGACGCAAAATCAGCTTTCAGGGATGAGTTCTATTGGAGGTATATAACCTCTGTATATTTATTACAGGTATATAATCGCAAGACTGTAACCAGGCCTCTATGTTCGAGAGTATTAGAAAGAAAACACTACTATATGAAAAACAATGTAACAGGTCGTGAAACAAAAGGTAGGCTTCCCTTTAACACATGGAAAAGCATTTAAAGTAAGTATAAGAGAGATAGCATTCACAACAGGATGACAGGGAAGACCACAGCAGCCTTTAGGGAAGTTTCCCGAAAGAGAAATATCTGACTTTCTTACATTTCCAGGGAGTCACAGGAAGTTTCACCGCACAGGATTTATTCAACATAGCATAGGTGACAAAGAGCACAGAGGTGCCAGGTACCATACGCTGGAGGCTGTTAAACCACACACAGATGCTGTTTAACATTCTGACCAAGAGAAGGAGAGCGACTAGGAGTTAGGTCTGATTGCTTCAGGCTGTGGAGTCCAGCCTTTAGAGAGACCAGAAGCTCCCAGTACTTACCAGGAAGCTCTTTTCTGCAGTTCATTGTGATTAACATAGAGACTCAAAATGGCTCAATGTGCAAAGAATAAGATCCTATGGAGATCTCATCACAGCTGGGACATCGCTAACAAACCCTCCCCCGCAAGCTCAGGGATCATCATGGAGGGGGCAGAAAGGCTGTAACAGACAAGGCAGTGGAGGATCGCTACAAAACTGTTTTCTGGACCTGACAGGCCTGCGGCTCACATGGACTCACAGTGCTGTGGCTATAGCTCAAGCCTGCACAAGCTAAGCCAGAAAACATCCAAAGATAGATGGAGAAGGGACACATGAATCCCCAACCCTAGGGAGTAACTGTCAGCAATGGATGGCTGCTGTGGGAGGGAGAGTCAGTTCTCTTTGGCCCCTAGAGCCTACTCATTACCCATGCTCCAGTAGATGGTCTTACACCCATGTATATGGCTAGCAGGAAGTGGATTTAGTGGAGTATGGAAATGAAGGAGCATGAGGTTGGGAGGGAAAAGTGATGGAGCACAGGGGAGGAGCTGGAAGGCAGGGAGAAGCTAGTGGACTTGATCAAAACATTATATTCATGTATGGAATTCTCAAATAATAAAATTTAAAGGCAGAGCAGACCATGATCTAACTAACATGTACTGGGTACCCAAGAATATCATGCCCAAGTCCCAGCATCTTATTTGAAACTATCTTCCTGGTACTCATGGAAGTATGAACCACAGGACAAATGGAATCAGACCGTGCCAGTGAATCTACTTCCTTCCTACCAAACAGGAGTCATGAGAAGACCCATGACTAGCTCCTTGAAGGTGTGTGAGACCTCAGTCACAGCTTCGGTGTCACCACCCCAAGGGTGAAAGGTTAGAGGAAGAAGCCCCAACCTTGAAGCTTCCTGACCTTTGACAAGGACAGCCGCGAGGAGAGCAGCCAAGAGCACGAGGGAGATGAGCTGCAGTGTAGTGATGAAACGATTGCAGTCCCAACACCCTGAGGAAAGAGAGTTGAGTGGTCCATCAGGCCATTGTCCCTAGATACCCTGAACCAGGATAGTCTAGCCCCCTCTTTCCCTTTCTGCACACAGGATTACAGACTCAGTCATCATTCTCCCACTGCCTAGGTTTTCCTGTCCATCATCTGCCACAAGAGCATCAGAAGTCTGTTTCCAGCCTCAGTTGTCCCAGGACCCTGCATTTTAATCCTCCAGTTTCAAACTCTCTATCACCAATAGCGAAGATCCTCACTCTCTACTACTCCATGAAACAGATCAGCTCCCAGGGGCCACTTTCACCTAATCAGGACTACAGACCTCAGCTCTACTTCTTATGACTGAGTCATTTAGTGCCCTCCCTTACCCCACAGGACCGAGGATTCCTGCTTCTCAGCATGCACCTCATCTAAACAATACTTCACCTCCTAGACTCCACTTTCCCAAGACACAGGAGGTCAGATTCACCCTTCACCTCTCTAAGAACCAGGAATCAAGTACTCAACCTCCTCCTTTGTAGGAGCCAGTAAAACAGCTTCTAGCCCTCAGCTCTTCATGACAGAAGCCTAGACCATCAGTTCCACCTTCACAGGTCCCAGGATTCCAGGTTTTCAGAATCAATGTTCTTAAAAAGTTTATGTCTTCAAAACCCATCTTTCCAATGTCACAGTTTCTGTTCCCCAGACATAGGAATATAGACCAGCAGCCCCAATCTTCCCAGAACCCAGGGATCCACAACCTCAGTCTCCCTGGCCCCAGGACTAAGGACTACCACTTCTATCCTCTCCTCAGTACCTCCTAAACCCTTGTCTATTTCAGAAGCTCTTGAAGCCATGAGTAGACTGTAGTTCAAAGTGTCTTAGAAATTGCTGGTGCTCCTGGTCACAAGCTCCATCACTGAATAGATATATCATCTGTCAGAGCCTGGGCAGGCTGAGACCTGAGCTGCCCCTCTCGGCTGTTCCCTGAGCTCTGAGTCCTAGGTCAGCCTCACCCAAGGAGCACAGATGTTTCTCTCTCTCTTCCTTGTAGTTGCCCATGGTCACTGCTGTCCAACAATGTTGTAGAAATTCTGGGGAGCAATTTTTCTTTGCCACTCCCTTTTTTATCACCCCTTGAACCTGTTCTCAACCAGTAAGAGAAAAAGAGAAGTAGTGACTGTTACCAGATGAGCTGCCAGAAGGCAGCTGAGGATTAAACATAGGATAAAATGGACAAGTTCCAGAGTTTTCAGAGCAATGAGATGTTTAGAAACCCAGAGTAGAAAACATCAGTCTATTCTTAGCATGACCAACCTCTTTGATGCCTTTAGCAGAAATATCCCCACCAAGGTATAGTACTCCTGGGAGCTACACAGAGGCCTCTATAACCTACTACAGAGGTATCTATTCATCCATGCTTGTTGCTGCTGGGCTCACAATAGCTAGGAAACAGAAACAGCAAGATGCCTGTTGACTAATGAATGAGGTAATGGTTTTACACATCCCTATGCATGTAATTATTCCCATTGAATGTCATGCTTATTTTAATGTCTTTTGTGTGTATACAGTTGCATGTGTAAAATTATATCCTTGGAAAGTAGAGACAGTAGATCCTAGAGCAGGCTGACTAGAAAGACTGGTCAATTGATGAGTTCTGGACTTGATTGAGAAACTGTGACTCAGGGAATCAAGTGCAAGAGCAGTCAAGGATGGTTCCCAATATCCACCTCAGGCCTCCACATGCACCTGCACCCCCACATACCAACAGCCCAGACAAATGCAAATGTCCTAGGCACACCCTCCTTGCCAACACATTAAAATGAAAAAAGAATTAAACTTACAAAATAAGCCTGGTTTGCTATGTCTCCTGGACCCAGTAGTGAATTGCAGGAAGTTCTTCCACAACTTTCCCTGGAAACTCAATCTTAACTGTCACCAGGTGTACTGCCTTATTTTGCCAATGTCCTGGAGGAGTTCTCTTCATCTTTTAGGGATTCAACTGGTGTGGGATTAGGTCCATGACTTTGCTACAGAAAAACTTAAGAACAAGGTAATATCAAGCTGAGTTGGAGTTTCTTTTTTATTACTTTATTTTTTTATAAATAAAACAAACTATATTTTTTCATTATATATACCAATCCAAGTTCCCACATCCTCCCCTTCCTTCCATTGCCTCCACATACCCCCAAACCCACCCCCATTCACTCTTCAGAGAGGGTAAGACACATTGCTTTGGGGAAGATCCAAGGCCTTACCTACTATGTCTAGACTGAGCAAGGTATCCATAAGTATAGCAGCAGGCCACTTGTTGGTTACCAGCCGCTTAGCCCCAAAATAATCACACAGAAACTGTGTTATTTAAAGCAATGCTTGGCCCATTAGTGCTAGCTTCTTATTGGATAACCCTTACATCTTAATTTAACCCATTTCTATTAATCTGTGTATTGCTTAGTGTCAAGATTCCAATAAGCATTTTCTCCAGGAAGTGGCTCTATGGCTTCTCTCTGACTCTACCTCCTTTCTCCTAGCATTCCATTTAGTATTTCCCACCTAGATCTGTTCCCCTATAGCTCTGATCTAGGCCTAAAGCACATCCTTTATTAATCAATGATATCATAGCATACAGAGGGGAATCACATATCACCTCACCTTTTCTGTTTAAATGAAAGGAAGGCTTTATCTTCAACATAGTAAAATTACAAATAACAAAACAGGTATCAAGTAAGAATTACAGTTACAGTATTTATATCTACTTTATCTTTTATCATAACTAAGGAAAACTATACTTATCAATTCTACAAATCCATCAAAGACTCCAGAAGGATATAATATTTCCTAAGTAAACTGGAAGTGCATTGTAAGCAACTTCCAAAACTCTAGAAATGACAGAGACATCTCAGTGCCTGGACAGTCACCCAAAGTTCTTCTGTACCATTGGGGCATCCATCTTCAGCCTACAGGCCCATAGTATCTGTCAGACTTTTCCACGAAGCAGGAAATTTCAAAGACAGTTCTGCCTATATTGGCAGTTTTCAGTCACTTTCTTCTGTGTCCTGCAGAATGTCTGGCAGACTCTTTCATGAAGCAGAAACCCTGAAGGTTCATCTCACCTTTAGGCAAGTTCAGCAGTCATTTCTCTGTGGGTCCTGCATGTCCAATTCATCAAGCAGTCCAAGCAAGAGAAGTTTCTTGCCCAAATGGCTAACCAACTCCATAAGGAGACTCTTCAGTGCCCATCTTGCACTTGAAGAAGATTGGTGCCAACAATCCAACAAATTCAAAACAAAACACGCAGGAAATCTGGGACACCATAAAAGACCAAACCTAAGAAAAATAGGGGTAGAAAAAGGAGAGGAATTCCAGCTCAAAGGCCCAAAAAATATATTCAACAAAATTATAGAAGAAAACTTTCCCAACCTAAAGAAGGATATTCCTATGAAGGTACAAGAAGCATACAGAACACCAAATAGACTGGATCAAAAAAATCCCCTCACCATATAATAATCAAAACATAAAACATACAGAATAAAGAAAGAATATTGAGAGCTGCAAAGGAAAAAGGTCAAGTAACATATGAAGGGAAACCTATCAGAATTACACCTGACTTCTCTATGGAGACCATGAAAGCCAGAAAGTCTTGGATAGATGTGCTGCAGACACTAAGAGACCATTGATGCAAGCCCAGACTACTATACCCAGCAAAGCTTTATTTCACCATCAATGGAGAAAACAAGATATTCCAAGACAAAAACAAATTTAAACAACACATAGCCACAAACCCAGCCTTACAGTAAGTACTAGAAGGAAAACCACAACCCAATGAGGCTAACAACACCCATAATAACACAGACACCTGAAAACACTCCACCCATAAAACTCAAAGTAGGGAAACAAAGCAACACTACCACCAAAAAGAAAAAAAAAACAGTAACCAGAGTTAACAACAACAGGTCATTAATATCACTTAATGTCAATGGACTCAATTCACCTATAAAAAGACACAGGTTAAGAGAATGAATACGAAAACAGGATCCAACATTCTGCTTTTTACAAGAAACACACCTCAACCACAAAGACACACAATACCTCAAAGTAAAAGGTTGGGAAATGGTTTTTCAATCAAATGGACCTAAGAAACAAGTGGTGTGGCTATACTAGTATCTAACAAAATTTACTTCAAACTAAAACCAATCAGAAAAGATGGAGAATGACACTTTATTCTCATAACAGGAACGATTGATCAGGATGATGTCTCAATCCTAATATCTATGCCCATAATATAATATGTAAAAGAAACATTACTAGAACTCAAATCACAAGTCAAAGCCCACACACTAATAGTAGGAGATTTCAACACTCCTCTTTCACCAATGGACAGGCCAACCAGACAGAAATTTAACAGAGAAATAAAAGAACTAACAGAGGTAATGAATCAAATGGACTTAACAGACATCTATAGAACATTTCACCCAAATAGGAAAGAATATACCTTCTTCTCAGCATCTCATGGAATCTTCTCAAAATTGATCACATACTGGAAAAAAAAAAAGCAAACATCCACAGATAACAAAAAGAAAAATTTTAGTAACCACCTGTGTCTCATCACATCACCATGGAATGAAGTTAAAATTTAACAACAATTTTACCCCCAGAAAGACTACAAACTCATGGAAACTGAACAGTCAACTACTGGGTCAAGGAAGAAATATAGAAAGAAATTAAAGTCTTCCTTGAATTCAACTAAAATAAAGACACAACATACCCAAATCTATGGGACACTGTGAAAGCAGTACTAAGAGGAAAATTCATAGCACTAAGTGCCCACATTTAAAAATACGGAGAGAGCACACATTAGAGACTTAACAGCACAGCTGAAAACTCTAGAAAAAAAAAGAAGCAGACTCATGCAGGAGGAGTAGAAGACTGGAAATAATCAAACTAAGGGCTGAAATCAACAAAATAGAGATACAGAAAACAATCCAAAGAATCAATGAAACAAAGATCTGGTTCCTTGAGAAAATCAAGATTGACAAAGCCCTATACAAACTATCAAAAGGCAATTAACAAGATCAGAAATTAAAAAGGGGACATAACAACAGACACTGAGAAAATTCAGAGAATCATTAGGTCTTACTACAAAAGCCTGTGTGCTACAAAGTTGGAAAATGTAAAAGAAATGGACATTTTTTAAGATAAGTACCATATACCAGAATTAAATCAAGACCAGGTGAACAATTTAAATAGACCTATAAGTTGTGAGGAAGTAGAAGCTGTCATCAAAAACCTCCCAACCAAAAAAAGCCCAGGACCAGATGGATGTAATGCAGAATTCTACCAGAACTTCCAAGAAGAGCTGATACCTATATTCCTTAATGTGTTTCACATAATAAAAACAGAAGGGTCATTGCCAAACTCTTTTTATGAAGCTACAGTTACCCTGATACCAAAATCTCACAAAGACTCAACCAAGAAAAAGAATTACAGACCAATCTCACTCATGAACATCGATGCAAAAATTCTCAATAAAATACTGGCAAACCGAATCCAATAACACATTTAAAAAATTATCCATTATGATAAAGTAGGCTTCGTCCTAGAGATCCTAGGGCTGGTTCAACATATGAAAATTTATCAGTGTAATCCATCTTATAAAGAAACTGAAAGAAAAAGCCATATGATCATTTAATTAGATGCTGAAAAAGCATTTGACAAAATTCAACACCCCTTTATGATAAAGGTCTTGGAGACATTAGGGATACAAGGATGATATCTAGGTACAATAAAAACAGTATACAGCATGCTGACAGTCAACATCAATTAAATGGAGAAAACTCAAAGCCATTCCACCAAAATCAGGTACAAGACGAGATTGTCCACTCTCTTCATATATCTTCAACATAGTGCTTAAAGTTCTAGAAATAGCATTAAGACCACATAAGAAGATCAAGGGGATTCGAATGGGATAGGAAGAAGTCAAATTTTCATTATTCACAGATGATATGATAGTGTACATAAATGAACCAAAAACTCTACCAAAGAACTCCTACAGCTGATAAATACCTTCAGTTATGTGGCAGGATACAAGATCAATTCAAAAAAATCAGTAGCCCTCCTATACACAATGGATAAAGAAACAGAGAGGGATATCAGAGAAACATCACCTTTCACAATAACCACAAATAGCATAAAGTATCTTGGGGTAACACTAACCAAGGAAGTAAAAGATCTATTTGACAAGAACTTAAAGGTTTGAAGAAAGAAATTGAAGAGGATACAAGAAAATGGAAGGATCTCCCATGCTCCTGGATTGGTAGGATCAACATAGTAAAAATGGCAATTCTACCAAAGGCAATCGATAGATTCAATGCAATCCCCATCAAAATCCCAACAAAATTCTTCACAGACCTTGAGAGAACAATAATCAACTTTATATGGAAAACAAAAAATCCTGGATAGCCAAAACAATCCTATATGATAAAAGTACTTTTGGAGGCATTACCATCCCTGACTTCAAACTCTATTACACAGCTACAGTAATGAAAACAGCTTGGTATTTGCATAAAAACAGAGATGTTGACCAATGGAATCGAATCGAAGACCCAGATATTAATCCACAAACCTATAATCACCTGATTTTCAACAAAGGAGCTAAATTATAAAATGGCAGAAAGAAAGCATCTTTAACAATTGGTGCTGGCACAACTGGATGTCAACCTGTCGAAGAATGAAAATTGATCCATATCTATCACCATGCACAAAACTCACATCCAAATGGATTAAAAACCTCAATATAAATCTGAACACACTGAACCTGAAAGAAGAGAAAGTGGAAAGTACCCTGCAACACCTGGGCACAGGAGACCACTTCCTATGTATGACCCCAGTGGCACAGACAATAAGAGCATAGTGAATAAATGGAACCTCCTGACACTGAGAAGCTTATTTAAATCAAAGACACTGTCATTAAGACAAAAAGGCAACCTACTGAATTGGAGAAGATCTTCACCAACCTCGTATCAGACAATGGCCTAATCTCCAAAATATATTTAAAAACTCAAGAAACTAGACATTAAAATTCTGAATAACCCAATTAAAAATGGGGTACTGAACTGAACAGAGAATTCTCAACAGAAGAAGTTCAACAGGCCAGAAGATACTTAAGGACATGTTCAACTTCCTTAGCAATAAGGTAAATGCAAATCAAAACAACTTTGAGATACCACCTTATACCTGTCAGAATGGCTAATGTAGTAAAAGGTGCGAGGGCTGTGTCCTTCCACCCAGCTCCTGGCCACGGGCCTGCTATTGGTCCCGGCTAGCTGATACCCAAAATAATTACAGAGAAACTGTATTCATTTAAACTCTGCCTGGCCCATTAGTTCTAGCCTCTTCTTGGTCAACTCTTACATCTTGATTCAGCCCATTTCTAATAATCTGTATTCACCACGAGGATGTGGCTTACCAGCATGAGTCTAACAAGTGTCCATCTTGGGCCTGAGAAGCATGGCATCTGCCACACTTCCCTTCTCTTCAGCATTCTGTTCTGTCTACTCTGCCCACCTAAGGGCTGCCCTATCAAAAGGCCAAGGCAGTCTCTTTATTTAACCAATGAAAGCAATAGAAACACAGAAGGACTTCCTACACCAACTAAAATCAAAAACACCAGTGATAACCTATGCTGGAGAGGATGTGGAGTAAGGGGAACACTCATCCATTGCTGGTGGGAATGCAAACTTGTGCAGTCACTTTGGAAATCAGTGTGGCAGTTTCTTAGGAAACTGGGAGTCAATCTACCCCAGGATCCAGCAATACCACTATTGGGAATATATGCAAAAAATGCCCAATCATACTACAAAAGCATTTGTTCAACTATGTTCATAGCAGCATTATTTGTAATAGCCAGAACCTAGAAACAACCTAGATGCCCCCCAATGGAAGAATGGATAAAGAAAGTGTGGCACATATACATTAGAGTTCTACTCAGTGGTAAAAAACAATGACATGTTGAATTTTGCATGCAAATGGATGGAAACAGAAAACACTATACTGAGTGAGATAACACAGATAAAGATGAATATGGTATGTACTCACTCATTAGTGAATTCTAGCCATAAACAAAGGACATTGAGCCTATAGTTCATGATCCTAGAGAAGCTAAATAATAAGGTTAACCCAAAGAAAAACATATATAGATCCTCCTGGAAATTGAAAGCAGACAAGATCACCAGGCAAAAGTTGGGAGCATGGGAGTCGGTGTGGGGTGGGGAGAAGGGGAGAGGGGGAGAGAGAAGGATAAGAGGAGGATTGGGGAGAGCTTGGGGGAGTGGGATGATTGAGATGGAGGAAGGACGAATATGGGAACAGGGAAGAAGATATCTTCATTAAGGTAGCCATTTTAGGGTTGGCAAGAGACTTGGCTCTAGAGGGGTTCCCAGGTGTCCAAGGGGATGTCCCCAGCTAGGTCCTTGGGCAGTAGAGGAGAGGGTGCCTGAATTGGCCTTGTCCCATAGTCACACTGATGAATATCTTGAATATCACCATAGAATCTTCATTCAGCGATGGATGGAGATAGAGACAGAGACCCACGTTGGAGCACTGGACTGAGCTCCCAAGGTCCAGTTGAAGAGCAGAAAAAGGGAGCAGATAAGCAAGGAAGTCAGGACCGCAAAGGGTTCCTCCACCCACTGAGATGGTGTGACTGATCTAATGGGAGCTCACCAAGGCCAGCTGGACTGGGACTGAATGAGCATGTGATCAAACTGGACTCTCTGAATGAGGCTGACAATGGGGACTGACTGAGAAGCCAATTATAATGGCACTGGGATTTTATTCTACTGCATGTACTGGCTTCTTGGGATCCTAGTCTGTTTGGATGCACACCTTCCTAGGCCTGGATGGAGGGGGGAGGGCCTTGGACTTCCCACAGGGCAGGGTACCCTGCCCTCTCTTAGGACTGGAGGGGGAAGGGGGAGGAGGAGTGGTGGAGTGGGAGGGAAATGGGAGGAGGGGCAGAGGTGAAAATATTTAATGGTATTATTTGTAAAGCAAAAATAAAATAAAATAAGAAAAACTGACAGGCACACCAGAAAAAAAAGCAAATTGAATGGGATAATAGGTAGATTAGTGTGAGCTTCCTCACACTAATAATAATAATGGCAAATAATAGAGTGAATATTTATGAGCTATTATTTATAGACAATTTTACATTGGTATAGATTCTTGTATATTGATACATAAAATATGCTCCTATTTCTGTTTATAATATTTGTAAATCTATTCAAAGTTATTTTGTCAGATTATATGCATGCATATTTCTACCTCTGTTAAAGACATTTTGTATATTGATACAATTCTAGGATATATTTATCATATTACATTATACATGTCTACCCTTTTTCAAGATACTTATATATTTTTTACATTTTGAGGACATTGTCCACCTTTGCTAACCAGTTGTTTTAAGATTGTTTAATATTTTAACATGAAGTCTTAGTCTTTAAGTTAAAGAGGTATTAAGTATTATAGGTCAATAGTCATCAATGTTTGTCATGCTTATAATTAGACTAATCAGGTTCTTTGGATACATAGAGATTGTATTTTGCATAGATAGGTAATCTTCAACCACTTCGAAGAACTATAGAACGTGGCATTTAAATGACTTATTGTTCTGTTGATGTGAGACAAGATTACTCCTGGCAGCAGCAATCTCTTCCCGAGAGAATGTTGAGCACCGAAGACACTCCACTTGGAGGTTGTTTTCTTCTTGGCAAAAAATGGCCTTTGGGTAAGGAACTGCCCATGCCTTAACCACTGACAAAATGCATGGTGTTCAGACAAGCAGGGTACAAGAAAAAAGACTGCCAAACCTTGCCAAGACAGGGTAAGACAGTTCTGAAAATTTTACTGCCTCTGACAATGGTCTGTTAGTTACTCTAGACCTTAGCCACAGTTGGTTGCTTCAGCATTGCAGATGAGACTTTGGGTGATTGCCTAGGTAGTCAGTTGTTTTGGTAATCTTCTGCACATTTTGGATGCTGCTTGATTGCACTTCCTGCCTACTCAAGTAATATTATCTCCCTTCTCAGGTGTTCAGTGGGGTTAAAAACTAAATGACTTAGCCAAGCCATTTCTAATACAAGACTTAGACTCCTCATGACAGAATAATTATTGAGACATTTAGCATATGTTTTTTTGCTTAATATTGTTTATGCTGGTTGTAATTCTAATTTTTATTATTGATATATGTTCTTATTGTTTATAGTTTTGTATTGGGTTGGAACTCTCCTATTTAGATAAAAGGGGGAAGTGATGGGGAACCTCCTTCAGCCAAAGGCCTTGGAGAGGCTGGTCCAGGCTGGGCATGGCTTTGGGTAACAAAAGGTGCATGCCTGTCACTCTTGCTCTTTCTCCACTCTCACCCCTGGATTCTGGATTCCATTTCCATTCCCCCTTGTGATCTTTGAGTTCCCCTTTAAATAAAGAATCCCTTATTATTCCCTATTTGGAGCTAGTGTGGGATTACTTCATTCATGTTCCCCTTCACCTGGCATGTTCCTCTTCACCTTGCCTCCTCTAATTGATTTCGGTCATGGTGCTTTTACATGGAAATAGAAACCCTAATTAAGACTGTGGTGTGCATGCATATATGCATGTATATGCATGTTTGTGTATGTTTAGGTGCACTTGTGTATATAAATGCATGTGGGACAACTTCCACAGTTGTTTTTCAAGTACCACTACCAAGCTTTTTAAGACAGGGTTTCTCACTAGCTTATAATGTCACTAGACTATTGACCCATGAGGAA
>PVIU01004861.1:0-121091 GCA_004026605.1 Ondatra zibethicus | reverse complement strand
GTGCACAGAATCATATCATTGGTTCCATGTGACTCAGCAGGCTCTCCTGGCATGTCCCCCTGTCTGATGGCAGTCTGAGGAGTGCTGGAACCCTGGGAACCTGAAACCTTCACCAGCCTCTCTCGCATTTCCAACTAAAGGATTGCTGGACCGCGCCATCCAACACATTGGCTAAAATTGGTGATCCTTCTACCCCCTCTCCTCGAGTAAGGATTTGTCTCTTGACCTGGTTTCTCACTTTCTGTCTTCACTTGAAAGACCTAGTACTGGGCAACCACATGCCTCTCAGACTCAGAGCCTTAGCCCCATTTCTGTTCCTGACAAACCACGAAAGTAGCCTGTGCCCTCTATCTGGTCCTCCTTTAATCTCTGGGATGCTGAAGATTATAGGTTTTGGACTTTCCCTACCTCACTCATGGAAGCTGCTCTCCATCCTCAAGTGCCACTTATAGACACATGGCCACTTGGCAGCACCCTATATTCTGCCAGTGACCCAGTAGTTGGTAGTACATAGCTCTGATCTTTTTCCATGTTCTCTTTACTTGTACTGTCTGCTTCTTGCTCGTGATGTGTGATCCAGCCATGCTGAGAACCTCTATACCTCCTGCTGCCGCCACTTCTGCACTATCGCACCCACTGGGGTGGCAGGTTCCTCTTTCCTGCCTGGCTGTGCTTCTGCTTCTGTTTCTGTTCTCATCCTTACTGCTGCAGCCCAGGGTGGCAGGTCCCTCTTTCCCGCCCATCTGCGGGCTGGCCTGAGATGAGCAGCATATGCTTTGGATGTGTTCTGTCTGTTTTATGTGTATGAAAGATGTATGTGAATGCTGTGGCCACATGCATGTGTTTCTGTATATATGTATGTATGCATTCCTAATTGGGTACATTTGAAATCTGTATGACTGCTCAAAATAACACGGTGTCTGTCAGTATCTTATGACACATGGGTAGGTGTCATCTTGGCTAAGGGAAGGTCAGATGACTTAGCCACCATCTTTGCTAAGGGTGACCATGTGATCACCACTATTTTATTTAAGATTAAAAGAGATACTTCACTGCCATCTTGACTAAGGGCAAAGGCAGGCAGATCAGATGACATAGCCGCCATCTTTCCCAAGGGAGATCACATGGACAACTGCCATTTTTACTCAGGGCAATATATATATATATGTGTGTGTGTGTGTGTGTGTGTGTGTGTGTGTGTGTGTGTGTATGTGTGTGTGTGTAACTTAAACTCATCTGTGTGTATATGTATATATTGCATAGCTATTGTTTAGAAAAATATGTTAAACAGCCATAATGATCTCTTTCATTTTCATGCAGTCTTAACAATTATCTCCTTTAAACAGTCCTAATGAGCTCTGCTCAGTGTATCTGATTCGAGACTAAAAAAAAAACAAGCCTCAAATATTTTAAACTGGTATGTACCTATAGATTATGATAAAAATATATGGTTAGGTCTGCTATAACAAACTGTTTATGTGATTCAACTCTGTTTTAAAGTATATTCTATATTGTGATAAAAATGTGAGATTAAAAAGATCTATTTCAGATAAACAAAGGTTAATTTAGAGATTTACTTCTTTGTCTTTCACAGGCATAAATCTGACCTGCTAATTTAAAACCCATTAAAATCAAGCTGGAAAATGCTGGCTAAAACCTCCCTCCATAATCTCTCTGTTTCGGTCCAGCTATCCAGGAAGATCCTGTCCCAGTGTCATTGTAGTCATGCTAATTACTAATGTAATTAATTACATGTTTTCAGAATTAAGCTTAAAACAAGTAACTAAAACAAAAATTTGTCTATTCAGATATACCTAGGAAACCCTCAAATACTTCAGAAATCTACAGAATATGGTATTTAAAATATTGATTTTAAAAAGCCATCAACTGTTTGTAGCTTTTCAACTAAGTGTGAAGCCCAGTGAGCTATCTTCCATCAATGTTGGCATGCTGACCTATGTCATTGTATGGGTCTTGTTTAGGTGATCACCATCTTGAAATTTCATGAGTATGACCTCCTGGTCATGTCTAGAACACATCAACCTGCAGCACATGTCATGGTCCTCTGGCTCTTATAATATTTCTGCCTCTTCTTCTAAAGCATCCCCTGAAATGTCATTGGGTGTAGAGTTTCTGCCATATCAACTAGGCAGAACTATGGGCAGAACATAGTCAGTTATTCTCTTTCAACCTATTGTGAATTCTGTTTTGGTCTCTGTCTGCTCTAAAACAAAGCTTCTTTGAAGAGGACTGAGAGTAACATTTACCTTTGAATATAAAGATAGGTATTTAGAATGCAGCTTGAAATTATACTAGTTTAGGAAAATGATAGTAGGATTTTAAATGAAGGTTTTTGTTACATCTATTTTCTCTAAAAATAGTGCATTGACTATTCTATACTGTTCTACATTCTTTGAAGATTTGTGAGGATTTTAAGTTTGTTTGTATGTAGTATATGCATACAAGTGTGTCTTGGTGTCCATGCCAGTGGAGGCCAGAGGAAAATGTTGGGTGTACTGGTCTACCACTTTCTGCCATATACCCTTGAGACACATTTCACATTTTACTGGGAATTTTCACTAAGCTCCTCAAGCTGCTGTCACAAGCACTCTTACCTATTGAACTATCTCCCTAGCCCTGTTGTTTCTTTCTACAAGATTCAGTCTAACTAAGGATTTCATCTTGGCATGTATATTTGTTGCTTGGCTGTTATTTTTAGAGCATTTTACAATTGTAGCAAATCAGTGCTCTATAAATTTTAAGTGCTAACTTCTAAAACTTTTACAAAGCAGAGTTCATATATCTCAGTTCACTAGAGTATGAGGCATTTAAGTTTTTTTCATTTTTAAAAATAATTTTGTTTCATGTTTGAGATAAATGACTAATTTTCAAACATAGCAAGAATTTTTCCTCGTGATAGTTTGGGTTATTTATATGCATTCTGCAATTCTGATTTTTTTCTTCAGTTTCTATCTAAAACAAACATGGCTTTAGTCACATTGTTTTCTCATCTCAAATGCTCAGTAGTAATTTTTTATTAATTAGCTTATTCATTTTTTTAAAAAACTATCTTTTCTCATTTTACATACCAATCCTAATTCCTACTGCCTTCCCTCCTCCCCTTCCCTCCAACCTGCCCCCCTACCTTTCCTCCCATTCCATCCCTCAAACAGGATAAGGCTTTCCATGGGAAGTCACCAAAGTCTAGGACATTGCTTTCAGGCAGGATCAAGGCCCTTCCCACTATTATCTAGGCTGAGAAAGGTATGTCTCCAAAGAGAATGGGTTCCAACAAGTCAATACAAGCAGTAGAGAATAAATCCTGATCTCACTGCCAGTGGTCCCACATTCTTCCCCAGCCATGCAACTGTCATCCACATTCAGAGGGTCTAGTTTGGTCCGATGCTGGTTCCCCTGCTCTCAGGCCAGAGTTGGGTTCCCATTAGCTCAGATAAGCTATTTCAGTGGGTATTCCCATCATGGTCTTGACCCCTTTGCTCATATTGTCACTCCTGCCTCTTTTCTATTGGACTTTGGGAGCTCAGTCCAGTGCTTAGCTGTGGATATCTGCATTTGCTTCTATTTGTTGCTGGATGACGGTTCTGTGATGACATTTAAGATAGTCATCAATTTGAATACAGGGGAAGGCCAGTTCATGCACCCTCTCCACAACTGCTTAAGGTCTTAGTTGGGGTCATCCTTGTGTGGATTCCTGGGAATTTCTCTAGTGCCAGGTTTCTTTCTAGCTCCATAATGGCTCCCTCAATTAATATATCTCCTTCTCTGTCCTTCCCCATCTTAACCACCCTGTACCCTCAAGTTTCCCTCCTCTCTCCCCTCTTCCCCCTTTTTTTCCCATCTGCCCTCACTTCTGCCCACACTTCTGCCCAATTCCATGCTCCTAATTTACTCAGGAGTTCTTGTCTATTTCCCCTTCCCAGAGGGATCCATGTATGTTTCTATTAGGATTCTCCTTGTTACCTAGCCTCTCTGGGGTTATGGACTATAGGCTTGTTATCCTTTGCTTGACATCTAATATCCACTTATGAATAACTAAATACAATTCTCATCTTTCTGGATCTGCGCTACCTCACTCAGGATGATTTTTCCTAGTTCCATCCATTTGCATGCAAATTTCAGAATGTCATTGTTTTTTACTGCTGAGTAGTATTCCATTGTGTAAATGTACCACATTTGCTTTATCCATTCTACAGTTGAGTAGCATCAAGGTTGTTTCCAGGTTATACCCTTTATCAAAACTGCTGATTTATAACTTTAAAATTTATTTTATATACTACTCACAGTCTCCCCTCCCTCATCTCCTCTTGTTCCCTCTCCCTACCTTCCTTCTACCCCTCCCCATCCGCTCCTTCTCCATCTCCATTCAGAAGGGCTAAGGCCTCCCATGGGAGTCAAGGAAGCATGACATATCACCTTAAAGCAGGACCAAGCTCCTTCTCCTTGCATCAAGGCTCGGTGAGGCATCCCACCACAGGGAATAGGTTCCAAAGAGCCATATCATGTATCAGGAACATATCCTGGTCCCACTCCTAGGGGCCCCACAAACCAAACTACACAACTGTCACCTAGATACAGATGGCCTAGGTCAATCCATGACAGCTTCCTGGCTGTTAGTCCAGAGTCTATGAGTTCCCACAAGCTCTGGAAAGCTGCCCACAGACAGCTCAATAGTACTTCTTATGCCAAGATTTCTCTGCACTTTCCATGGTCTCAGAAACCATTGTAAAATCTTGATTTTTAATATTTATAAATATATTATCATCTTCTTTGTATTACCAATAAGCTTTATTATTTTAATGAGAAGACATTGCTTTCTCATCTGCATATATTTATCGTGTAATAAACAGTGTGGATTGTCTGCATAGAGTAAGACACGAATGAAGTATTGAGGAAATTTGGTATTCATTCTTCATCAGTAATGCCAATCCTCATATTTCCTTACCAACTTTTTGGAGTTTTAACCAGTGGGTTGAAACCTCTGTGATTACCTTAGAACTTCAGAATGTCCTTTCCTAAGTTAGCACTGATTTTTTTTTCCTTCTGTTTAGATCTTTTCCAAATCTTTTTTCTTCCACCTTCTTCTCATTTTTTTCTTTGATATTGGATATTTTGAATTAATAATAAGTCTTCCTTCAGTCAGATGTCTGGGCAAGGTCATGAGTCTATAAGATCATCATAGGTAAGGATATTAATGTAATTTTCTATCTCCTCCATTTCTTCACATCCTATTCACATTAGTAATCCACTAAATTCAGATGCAGCAATAGTTATTATCACTTTTCTTTCTGGTCCATGATGAGACAAGTAGCCATCCCAAGTTAAGAAATCAACACTATAAAGAAGTGTCAAGGAGCAATGGTTGAAATTATTCCTTTTAGAATTCAGAGCAAAGATATGACTTGATGATCAAAGATATTTTTATTTTAAAAGAATTTTGTTGGAGGAAGGCCCACTTGTTGTTGCCCAACTAACTCAATCAGTAGAGCATGGGACTCTTAATTCCAAGGCCATGGGTTCGAGCCCCATGTTGGGTGCCAATTTGTTGGAAGGGCTGCTTGTTTGTTCCTGGCTATTCAGCATCAAAATAATCACACAGAAACTATATTAATCAAAACACTGCTTGGCCCATTAGCTATAGCTTCTTATTAGCTAACTCTTACATATTAATTTAACCCATCTCCATTAGTCTGTGTATTGCCATGTGGCTGTGCCTTACCAGCTAAAGTTCTGGTATCTGTCTCTGGCAGGGGTACATGGCTTCTTTCTGACTCTGCCTCCTTTCTCCCAGCATTCAGTTTAGTTTTCTCCATTTCCCTAAATTCTGCCCTGTCAACAGGCCAAGGCAGTTTCTTTATTAACCAATGGTATTCACAGCATACAGAGGGGAATCCCACATCAGAATTTTATGTTTATATAATTTTATTATTTGTGTTTGAGTGTGAGCTTGCCACAGAGTACATGTGAAGGTGAAAAAACAGCTTGTGGGAGCCAATGCTCTTCTTCTATTATGTGGCTGCTGGCTACTAAACACAGGCCATTGGGCAGGGTAGCAAGTGCCTTTTCCTGATGAGCTCTCTCTCACTAGTTCCATATTGATTTGAGCTGCATATTATAAGCAATATGAACTGTAAATTCTTGGAAAGATAGAAACAGGGTGCATGAATATAATAGAAAAGAGGTGAAGGGAGACTAGGGACAAAGACTGAAATCTTAAAGTGCATTTTATCTGTCCCAAAGTCACTGAGGGCTGCAAAGCAAATGTAAACTGAGCCTCATTCAGTTAAAAAAAAAAGCTATATTGAGAATAGAGCAGCATTTGACCTACACATATGTATATTTAAAATTTTGAAACATTGTACATATATTTACAAATATATCTAAATGGCTTAAAGATGACATGACCCCAGCCATAGAGACTGAGGGAGGCTGACTCTGCAAACCCCATTTCAAGTTCTCATTCCTGGATTTTTTCCTTCTTTGAATTGGAGTTGTTTTTGTTTCAGCCAAAGAATTTAAAAGAGTAGTGGGCAAGTCTCCAATTTTCCCCACAAGATGCAGACTATCCCATTGCCATTAATTGCAATATGCTTTCTGTATTTCTTTCTCAAAAGAAGTGTTGGGCTAAGAAATGTATAGGTTCACCCATCAAAGAAAGGGCTCTGGCTACCACTTGGTTTGCACAGAGTATTTTTGGAAAGAAATCCTGGAAGGATGAATGGAAAAAGACAATCTAACTGTAAAAGAGCCACCATGGCAAAGCAAGCCACAGGCAAGATTGATTTCAAAATCCCATCTCAGGTCTATAAACTTTGAAAAATGTTGTTCCTCTTTTTTTTCTAGTAATACATCCATCACTCCTAAGGCATCATAATTTGGAGTGTGTGTGTATATGTGTGTGTGTGTGTGTGTGTGTGTGTGTGTGTGTGTGTGTACGTGTGTATGTCCATGCATCTGTGCCTTATGGCCTATACAGAGGTTAGAAGACAATTTGTAGGAAGTGCTCTTCCCTTCCCCTTGTGGATCTGAGCGAAGAACGAATGTCGGTAATCAGGCTTCCTGTGAGCTGCCTTTACCAGCTCAGTCATCTTGCTAGCTCAAGATAACAGAATGTAACACTCCTTTTTCATGAATTTTTTTAATATCACATGATGAAAACTGTAAAATAGTACCTACTGCATTGTCTTGTAGAGGTTAAAAACATGACTTTAGAGGTTAAAAACATGACTTCAATGTTGGGGTCCATGCTACAGTACTTTCCCTGCATACATGAGGCCCTAGGCTCTGTGCTCAGTTCTAACAAGATGAAATTATGACCTAAAAAAAACACCAAACAACCCAATAGCCCTCCAAAATACAAACAAGCAAGCAAGTAAACAAACAAAAACCATAACATCCTAAAAGATAAAGTCTGCATTAAAATAATGCCTTGACCAGAACTAAAACAATTTTACAGACACGCAGAGACACAATTACATGGATCTGACCACTTGAACAGTTACCACTTTCTTTGTTTTTTTTCTATAAATGTATGCTAAATGTAAATTCTTTCAGCTTCCTGATGATATATTCTTTTTAAAAGTAAAGTCCTCTGTGTGGTTGGTACTTACTGTAGGTGAACTCACACAAGTCTTTATCTCCCATTCATTCCATCGTTATAAATTTGAGGTAGACTTCTAGCAACTGGGTATGTAGAGTTGGTAGAGTGCCTGGCTAGCATACGGTAGGTTAGAGACTCAGCTCTAGATAAACTGGATATGGAAACACACACTTGTGATCCCAGTACTGGAGTAGTGGAAGCAAGAGGATCAGCAGTTCAAAATCTGTGAGTTACTTGAGACCTGTCTTGGGAAAACAAAACAAAAGAGATGTAGATGCTCACAGATATATTCCCACAAACCTCAGTCATAATATCAAAAGCTTTCATTTAGACAGAAATGTCATTTCACCTTCATTACCATCGTGCTTTCAATCGTGTCTAAAATGTCAAATGCATAATAATAATAAATAGACATTTATGGGAAAAGGTAGAGGAAACTCAGGTCATTCATTCCACTGAGTCCTACCCAACATCGCTTCCTTTTTCTTTTCCCACCCAGGCCAATTTGTACTGCCCAAATATTCTTGGATGTGTGACCTTGGATGGCTGACTTAGTGGAGGCTACAATCTAAGAGAAAACTGACCAGCTGCTATGAATAGCCAATGGCTTTTTGTGTAGTGGTGGGATTGAAAGGACACAGGTCCACTGGAGCTTGTGGCTCTGGCAGGCCTTGCTCTTCTCCCCAATTTTCTCTACCTTGCTAAAAACTGTTAGATTACATTCCTAACGCTAATCACCAAAGTCTATTCCCTTATTTGGCCAATTCTTCTTTCTGAGACTGACTGCCAAGGTTCAGCTATCAAATTATTGAAGTTCAGCAATCAAAAGCACCCTTTAGCTTACCTAATTAACCTATCCAATTAAAGGTAAAAACCTCAAGCTGGGTGATGGTGGTGCACATCTTTAATCCCAGCACTCAGGAGGCAGAGGCAGGCAGGTCTCTGTGAGTTCAAGTCGATACTTTTCCTCTTTCCACTCTGAGATTGCTCCGGTTTAGGTATGCACGAGTCTTACACATCGCACAACAAATTCTGAGAGCTCGTACATGCAGCTGCTCTGCTTTGTACAGGAGACAGTGTTTCCCTGTAGTCATCCACCACCTCTGACTCATGCTCCTTCTTCTGCCATGACCCTGAGCCTTTGCTAGTACAATATACGCCTTCCCTTTCCTGCTGGAAAGTCGGCAGTCTCTTATTCTCCTCCCCTCGGCGAATTGTGTGCCGCCGTGTTGATCATCGCCTACTGCACATGGCAATATCACCTTGCATACTCCTGAGCTCAAGGGATGTTTCCGGATTTGAGATGATGACTCTAAAGATATATTGTTTGCTTAAGTTATTAATCTGATTTTTCTTCTATACCTTAACCTACTAGGGGTTTCTGAGCTAGTCAAACCTTAACCCACATTTAATTTAACTTGTTTAAATTACTTTCAGAGTAATAACAAATAACATGAGAAAAATATGCACTAAAGTGGCAGACATGGAAGCGAAGCCTAGATTTTTTTTCATTCAATGAGTATATAAACTCTCTGACCCCAAGTTTGCTCATGTGTGATTGAGAATGACATTATCTGGCAGTTCTCAAACATTTAAATGGGATACATAGTTCTTTAGTTAACAGCTTTTAGTTTTACACAGGCTCTCAAAATGTTTAATTATAATAATTTGCCAATTGGGTGGAATCTCTTGTTCTCTGTGGTGTAGCCTCTTGTGGTCCCTACTGACCAAAAGCTTGTAAATGAGTTGAGTCATGACCTTATTAAGAAGTTTTCCCTTGTGTGTGTGTGTGTGTGTGTGTGTGTGTGTGTGTGTGCTTCTTCCTGAGAGCAGTGGAGAAATTTGCTTGTACAATAGTAACACTCATTACTGCTAGGATTCTCCATTCTCCTATTCCCCAGAAAACACAAACCAAACTGTTGCTACTGTTAACAGTTTATAGGGGAAGAAAAAAAAGCACAGAACTTTCCAAGAGACATTTTCTTCCTAGTGGGATTGTTTTTAATTATTTTCAAAATGAATCAAAAGTTCTGAAGTATCTTGGTAAAATTGTTTTGTATAGGAATAGTTAACCCATTTATTGGGTGCGTAGTTTTGGCCTTTGTTCAGGCCTAATGAAAAAATTATGTTTATTGTTCCCATGCTAGGAAGAAGAAAAACTGAAAAGAGAAATTTTTTTTTCACTTAAACTGACAAGGCACATGAGAAAAAATTGTCAAAGAAGAGTTAAGTATATCTAAGGTTAAGGCTATGTGATTTAGAATTTGTATAGCAATAAATAATCTGCAAGTTTCTTGATGGATAAAATGATTTAAATCTGTTTAATAAATTTGTCTTAAATCATCGCAAAGAAGAATCAATATATCGTCTCTCTGATTAATAATAATAAGGTATTTGGCATCAAATGTCACTGCCATTAAACATAACTGATGTGTCTGCAAATAATCTAAATAGGAATGAACTACTTCTGGCATTATCTTACTAATTCAAGTCCCACTACGATTTTCATACAGCCATGCACATTACTGTCTAGAGTAACTCATTTGAATCTATGGTACAGTTCCTGAGAATCTTAGGATTGATGCACCCCTAGAAAATCCCCTCACTGAAACGTTGCATTTGGAGAAGATTAGCAACAGCCCGAGCGTAGTCAGACCGTCTGGGAATCTTGTACATGGCTCTTTTCCTTGCACACTGATCAGGTAATTTCAGCAAAGGAGAGGAAATAGTCTTGGAAAAACTGTTTCCACATTTAAAACAAATCATTTCACCTGGCTGATTGGCAAAAAAGTATCCTCACTTCAGCTTCGTTAGAGAATAACTAGCAAATAGAATGTATGCACATGTGTGTGCTTGTGCCTGTATGTGTGTCGGTGTGTGCACACATATGGTGAAATATTTCCCACAAAGTTGCTTACATACCCATCCCATTATACTGATATTTCTTTGCGGAGAACACTTGAGATGTAATCTCCTAATTATTTGACACCCAATTGTCATAGTAACCTTACTGTGTGTAAAATTTCCAGAATGATTTCATACAGAAAGTAAGAAAATTGAGAATTTGTTCTCTTTGACCCACATCTCTGCCTTTCCCCAACCATCAGTCTCTAAAATCAGATACATTTATTCTAGTTCCGCTATTGTGTGTTCTTCATGTGAATAAATCATTCAGCACTTGAATTTATGTGTCTAGCTTAACTCACCTAATATAATACCTTTTTATTCATTCACGAATGAAGATTTTAATTCATTTTTTAAATAATTTCCCCATTTCCCTCCCTCCAATTTCTCTCATGTACTCTATCACTCTCACATTCATGGTCTATATTTCTTTATCATTTATACACACACACACAAAACCTGCTTAATCCACATAACATCACTTGTGTGTATATGATTTCAGGGCTGACCACCTGGTATTTAATAACCAATTGGGAGCTTCTTCCCTAGGGAAAATTATTTCTTCTGCTTTTAAAATGGAACGACATTCCAATACCGTTTGTTTCTTTAGCAATTTTACTTATTTAGTTTATTCGTGAATCTACTGGGTAAATTTACACTGATACTATGTTTTCACATTTGTGGTCAATGGCACACTGAATGCACGTGAAACTTTAAGGTGGTGCTTGTCTTTCACCTACAGGCTTTCAGAAATGGGATTGATACATGTATCACAATTATACATTTATTTCAATTGAAAATAGATTCTTCTCCCATGCAATGCATCACAACCACAATTTCCCTTTCTTTTTCCCTCCTATCTCTCCCTCCCCTCCCCCATGTCTCAACTCCCTCTCCTTTTCCTCTTCAGAAAACAGCACACTTCCAATGACGACAGCTAAATGAGACAAAATAAGAAACAACAAAAAACAAGGCACAATCCCTTATATCAAGGCTGGATAAGGGATAACCCAATAGAAGGAAAAGAGTCCCAAGAGCAGACAAAAGAGTCAGAGACACACCCTTTCCCACTGTTAGGAGTTCCACAAAAACACCAAGCTTATAGCTGTAACATATATGCAGAGGACCTGGTATCGACCCATGCTTGTCCCTTCGGTCTCTGTGACCCCCGCTAAGTTGATTTGGTGGGCCGTGTTTTCCTGGTTGTCTCTATCCTCTCTGACTCCTATAATCTTTCCTCCCTGTCTTCTTTGGGGTTACCCTATATCTTAGGGGAGGGATCCAAAGGAGATCTCCAATTTAGATTTTCTTTCTGCATAATGTCTGATGATTTTATTTTAAATTTTCTTTTCATATGTATACTGGTATTTTCTTTCTATGTGATACTTGTTACGATATTTTTCTTATATTTGATGGAAACATTCCTGGATCACATTTTAGGGATGGTCACTGCCCAAATACTATCCTCGATGACTCTTATATATATTTCACATGTATATATTGGAGAACTCAAATAGAAAAGCTCTAGGCTGTGACACCCAAGGCAAAGAGGAAATTTATAATAGATGAACAAGAAAAATAACAAGGTAAGTGCACACAAAAAATACATTATTGTACCCCAAGCAATGGCAGAAGCTCTAATAGCCAGAGGACACAGTAAAGTCACACAAATAAATAAAATGAAACAATTCACTATTTCCAGCTAAATGTTCCATAAACCCAGATGAACAGGTGATATTTCTGCAATCTGTGTGCAGATAGTTTTAATAAACACATTCTCATGTATTATTTTAAATCAGTTAACATAAAGATTTGTGAATAAAGCAGAAACAGAATTGAATTTGTAAGAGATGCCCAAGTTAAGTATGATCTACAAAGGCAAATGAAGCACTATAGTTGCTAATACTAAAACCCAAATTAGCTTCTGCCAAAGGTTAGGTAATAAAATTCAGATATTTTTGTAATTTCATTTTATTTTAGAAATTACAGGTCCTTAATATATGCATGCACACACATAAATTTTAACTTCTAATATTTTAAAAACAATAAAATATCATTCAATAATATGTGAGAAATGAAATAATGACATTTAAATTCAATGAATTTTTAATCAAGGAACCCTAGGAACTTCCATTTGTCTCTTTGTTTCATTTGTCATAAATTGCTCTGTCTCTCTTAGTAACAATCATGTTTATGATTGTATAGTGGTTTATTGAACTATAATTGGACACACATTTATACTGTGCAATGATCAATTTTGACACATATGTATAATGATCATAAATGAAAACATAGATTGACCTCATACCTTTCTTTACACCCTTTCCTGACTCCTGGATTTTGACTCCACTTTTCCTTAATCTTTATACCTAAATACACAGTCCTCTTCTCTCTGTCCCTATATCATCACTAGAATGTCCTAGAACTTTCTGTAAATGAAATCACATTTCTTTTTCGTTAGTTTTTTTTTTCTGTATTTGTGCTGAGATGCAGCAATGTTGCTGTTTATAAACATATCACTGCTGTTTATTGCTTAACAAATGTGTGAGAGAGAGCACACAGAGACAGGGAAACAGAGAGAAACAAAGGAACAGAGTCAGAGATAGATGATAGATAGATAGATAGATGATAGATAGATAGATAGATAGATAGATAGATAGATAGATAGATAGATAGAAAGATAGATGATAGATAGATAGATAGATGATAGATAGATGGATGATAGGTAGATAGATGATAGATAGATAGATAGATAGATAGATAGATAGATAAATAGATAGATAGATATACAGATAAATGAGGTGAAACACACACACACACACACATACAGAGAGAGAGAAAGAGAGAGAGAGAGATTGTCCATGTCTTCCATTTACTTGTGAATGTGCAAATGGTTGCTGTATTGTTACCAGTTCGAAATCATTAAAATAAAGAGGCACAAACCTATTATTAGAATATTTGTGTAGACAGTTTGGGAAGGACATATGCTTGAGTAAATACAAAGAGTGAAATTGTTTGGTCACTGCGTAGAGTAAATTTTAAATATTTAAATAAGGCTCAATGGTTTTCCAAAGTGGGTTCACTAGCGAGCCTTCACAACACCCACAAAGTTAAATTAGATTCGTTTGACATCTTTGCAGGAAGTTTGTTTGTCTAAGTATTTTGCCATGTGTCAATGGTGTACCTACCAGTCTTTCCACTGTTTTTATAAGTAAAACTTGAATGTTTTGACAGTACCATTTCATCAAATACCTGAGCCAGTTGTCAATTTATTACATTATTTTTAGTCACATTGATATAGAAACATTAAAAGTGGAACTGACTCACCTCTATTATATGTTTCTACAGAATAACATTTTCAACAACTGGAAATATAAGCAAATGTCTTCCAACTCTCAGTTGTAGACCATTGACTTTCAAGACATTCAATTTCATTGCATTTTTACAGCTAAAAATAGGAAAAATTCTACCCTTATGAAAAAGAAGGCATGATTTGCATTTGTAAGAATTTTAGAGAAATATATGAAACAAAAATAGTTAACTGATGATAAAATGACAACAAATTTTTAGCTATATGAGAGAAAATTTTGTACAAATTTTCTGGCTAAATGTGTATTTCGATAAGCTATACTGAAGCCTTTGATACAAATAATTGTGTGTAACATGCAAAGCACTGGGAATAGAGAATCAATTTGCAATTGCATAATGTTATTATCTGTCTAGCTCATCAACCAAATGCCATCATCCACATCTCACATGAAGACGGCTGCTGAGGGACTCACACCTAGAGTTGACCATGCCAGGAAAAGGGATAGTGCATATCAGTCAATGAAAAATAAGTTTGAAGTTAACTATGGTCTCAGGACAATGAATAAGGGTACTGTACTACAAGAATTAATAAAATAACACTATTAACAGGATTAAAGCTGAGTGTCCGGTGTATTAGGTTAATCTGACGTTTACCAATGACAAATGAGACTAAATCTACATATTTAAGGGTACTAAGGGATCACTAACAACTAAAATTATAGATGCAATGTGTGATAAGGCCCAATATATTATTATTTAAAGATTGCTATATATACTATTTATTATAAAATATATTTTATACCTACTTATTTATGATTATATTATATATTTATTATTAATACATATCATTTGTTAAATATCTTATGACATTTCAAGTATTACTGAATATATATTATAAATAATATTTAAAATATTATCTATTACATTACAGCATGTATCTATTATTAATTTATTATATTGTTTATTAATACATTATATATTAGTCACATTATTATATACACTATTGCTTAATATTAGATATTATATGTTTTATACTGTATTATTTATTATTAGTTTTATTATTGCTTATAGAAAGAATCGGTAGATTTTTATCTGGAGCTGTAGGAAAGCACTTTGCATGCTGCATTGTATATAGTTGTGGAACCATAAAAGCAAAGCCTTTCCAAATTATCAGAAAAATCACACAAATTAAACATCATAAACACAGTAAGGAAAAAGTAAAACATAATATAATAGCAAAAGCATATAAACTTGAAAAGATACATGCAACGAATCTATTAAGACAGATGTATCTGCTAAAGCAGATTCAAATTATAACAAAAATATAATGCAAATAGTTATGGAAATATAAAAAAATAGATTTGATCTCATGGTGAGTCAATCCACTTCTCCTAAGCAGAGGATCCACTTCTCCCAAGCAGAGGATCCACTTCAAAGATTTTGACTCCAAAGGCAGAAATGAAAGTTTTATAAAGCCTTAAAAATGTTATAAAACATAGAAGACTCTTTAACTCCATCTCACTCTAGAAGTTATTCTTAGCAACAATTCGAAGAAGTTGATACAAACCAAATTTAATTTGTTTTATTTCTACTACGATTAAAACGTATAGCTCAGAACGATATCAAAATAATATACAGTCTTACACAATACTATATTCTCAATAAGCAACTGGAAGAAGAATGGTGGCTCTTCACTGTGAAAATAACTGCCCAGTGTATGGCTTAGGAGGTGGGAATTAACCAACGGAACATCATTTACAAAGGAAGACATGAGGAGAAGTCTAATGTGCTTCTACGGAGCAATGCACTTTTGTGTTATTCTAATATTCTTTAAACATTGTCTCCATTAGAGAAATATATTGCTTCTATGACATTTATTATTATTAGTAGTAGTAATAATTATTATTATCATTATTTTGAGATAGAGACTCACTATATTGTCCAGGGTAACCTCAAACACAAAGTAACCGAATGTCTATCAATATAACCAATTTAGCTATGTTAAAAGTCAGATGCTCATCAGTAGGAGTATTTAAGAAATTTCTTGGTAGCTACATATTTGTGTTCCTTTTTATAATGTTTGACACATTTTCTTCTATAATGTATTAATTAATCACATAATAAGTGTGAAGTACTTCTGACTCATTGTATTTTTGTAGATAACTAGATTAAATAGTCAACTTATCAAGATGGAAGTTTCTCTCCACTGAGAATACTGAAAATATGTAATGTAAAAATATATGTGCAATATAACATGAATACATATTCTAAATCAAATTATTGTAAAAGGCTAGAACCCATGGTTTTAAGTTGTAGAAATGAGGACAGACTACAATATTTTATTCTCTTTTTTTCCTTTCCAACAACTATGAGGCTCATGGAAAACTATTTTCCTCCCTAGAGCAACGCCTAGGAAATTATTGTGTCTCAATATCCTGAGTGCCCCGCTCCCTGTTCTCACTGAGATAAAGCCTGTGCTCCGCTGGCAAGGGTGAAATGTCATGTTTCCCAGTGGAGCCAATGAGTGCTGGGAGTTTTCCACCAAAGAGTGACTCTACCTTAACCAACTCATTCAAGAGTCATAGGTGGAATTAGCAAATTCTTTTTCAATTAACAAAAAATAAATAAAATTTGATATCTGCTCAGTGAGAAGAAAATAGATTACTTAGGCACAAAATGCCTTTTGTAAAAAAGGTAATCAGATTTCATGTTATTTATGCTCGTTCAAGTTGCATTTGGTGACATTAGCAAAATATCTTTGGAAAAATATTAGTGGTTGCTAAGTTCATAGATACCTATAGGTGCTTTTCGTCTGTTTCTAATTAATTTAGAAAATACATTATTTTATATATATTGGTGATTTGCATGTATGTCTGTGTGAGGGTGCCAGATCCACTGGAACAGGGGTTACAGACAGCTGTAAACTGCCATGTGGGTGCTGGAAATTGAGCCCAGGTCCTTTTGAAGAGTGGCTAAGGCTCTTAACTGCTGAGCCACCACTCCAGCCCAGTAACTGATGGAAGCAGATGCAGAGATCCACAGATAAGCAATGAGTCAAGCTCCTGGAGTCTAGTGGAAGAGAGAGAGGAGGGATTATGTGAGCAAAGGGCTCAAGACCATGAAGCAGAAATCCACAGAGGTAGCTGACCCCAGCTAGTGGGAGGTCACTGACTCTGAACTGAAAGCTGAGGACCCTGCATAGAACCAAACTAGACCCTCTGAATGTGGGTGACAGTTATGTGGCTTGGGCAGTCTCTGGGGCCACTGGTAGTGAGACCAAGATTTATCCCTAGTGAATTAATGGGCTTTTTGGAGCCCGTTCCCTATTGCTCTGTCTAGACAGAGGCTTGGTCCTGCCCCAGCTGGAGATGTCAGACTTTGTTGACTCCCCATGGGAGGTCTTGGTCTTTCTGAGGAGTGGATGGGGGAGGGGGTTGTGAGAAGTTTGGTGATAACAAGAGACAGGAAGCAGGCCACCTCAGTTGTGTGCGGAGCCCATCCTTGGGACAGGGACATCAACGCTGGAGATGGAATGATGGCCTGTGAGGGTTTCTAACTGGATCTCTTCTCACACAGATGCTTCACTGATGCGGTGATCCTCTCACTGTCATGTCCAGCACTGCCCTGATTTCATTTCTTCCGGAAGAACCTCGTGTCCATCAGCCAGCACTAAATGGAGGAGTAGGATGGCAGGCAATGGACTAATGTAAACTTCACACCATTTTCTATTTATTCGCCGTCTTCTCCCACTCTGAACTAAGGCCTAGTGTCCTTACATGGCTGACCAATCACGAGGTTATTAGAACTGTTTGCATGGATCATCATAAATGTCCCTTCAGCATCAAGGTTGTAATTTTTATTAGTTCTTTCAGAATTTGTCAGGGTGTGTTTTGATTGTATTCACCTCCTCAAGTCTTCCCTGATACACCCCACTCCCAATTCACCTAACTTTGTGTATTCTTCTTTTAAAAAATAAAAATCAAGTCTGATTTAGTTTGACAATTGATAGGTTCTGGAGGAGAGAGAGTCCGCTTTGTTTTACAAGTACAGGTTGTAAACGCTTACTATCTGCTGAGTCAGTCTTTCTCTTGCATCTGTGGTTTTTCTGAAAAGCTGTTGAAATTCAGAATTGCTGCTGCATCCTTGCCAATTCTCTTTTGCCATTGTCTTTTACTTTCTCTTTATATTGAAGGGCTGTTATTTTACTGGGCCTCTAAAGAGAAGAAGAAAGAAAGATATGTGTGCAATGCCGTGTTTAACTGTCCGTTTCTCATTAAACTGTTTATTTTTAATCTCGGGTACCTGTAGTGTGTATCTTCTTGTGTGTATATGATATGTGTGTTCGTTAGTGTCAGGTGTATATACAGGCCAACATCAGATATCTTTCCCCACTAGTCTTCATTTTTATTTATTTATCTATTTTTGAGACAGACTCTCTCACTGAATATGAATCCCATTTATTTGCTATACTGGCTGAACAATGAGCTTCCGGGATGTTTTAGATTCTTTCTACTTTGTCCTTGTGCTGGAGTTACAGCTGGATTACATGGGTGCTGAGGATCTGAACTCACGTCTTCAGGCTTGTGCTGCAGGCATGTTACCCAGTGAGCCATTTCCAAGGGTAATTTTACGGAGACTGGTTTGGGCCTCCCCACATGTTCCGACGTGAGCACAAAGGAGATCAAGCCCAGGCTGATTCTCTGACTCCTCATATTACAGGAAGCACCTTGTAACATTTCCTGCCTGACTGAGTATACAAGGAAATGTTTAGCAATTACCTAATAAACATAGTTAGATGTGGCAACTACTAGGAACAGAATATTCAGGATCAGAGCCCCTGCCACTTTCAGAAAGGGCCTGATGGGGAGCTATAAAATTTGGGATACACATATTCCTTAATGGACCACTGTCTACTTTTGAGACAAAAAGCTAGATCTGATTCAGGCCATCAGAACACGTCAGGTTCTTTAAATAGTGAAAATGTCATGTTCGGCATAGTGATACAGTGGAATTGCTTGAAGTTTGGTCTCATCCTTCCAAACATGAGATGAATTGCACCAATCTCAAACAGGCAAACATATGATAGCTCATGTCCACTCATCTTCTCTAAAGAAGGTAGCAGCATAGCAGCTAAGCAGAAACCCACCAAATTGGAGCAATGCATGTTTTCCAGACTTTGTTCCCGTCACCATATCCAACTTAAGGTCGTTAAAAGTGCATTTGACTTCCTCAGGATCCTCTGCAGTGCTCCATTCAAAATGCTATGACAAAACAGGGCAGATTGGGTGGCTTCAAACAACAGATCCACTTCTCAAAGTTCTGTATGTTGAGAATTCCAACTTCAGGATGCTGACTGTGTCAGTATCTACAGAGAGGCCTGGCTTCTGTAAAAAAAATCACAGGAGAAGAAGCATACATGCCCCCTTGTGTGTCTCTATTATGAGGACATTAATTCTATCTATGAGGACATACCTTCATAATTTGTTCTCTACCCAAAGTCTTATTGCAGAAGTATTTCAGCATTTTATTTTCTGAGGGCCATAGATATTAATCTGTGGTACCTTTCTTTCCCCAAATCAGCAATTGAGTATGAGACTTGAAATAACATTGTGAAACCATCCTAAAGTGGTTGGTTATTATATAGTACAGATGCTAAATGAACTCAAGGTTGGTTTGTGGAAGAACTAGTGTTAGTGCATGCTGGGCAATTGGAAGTTTGATTCTTTTCTAGATCTTTGCATTAAAGATTTTCAAATGTACTAGAGTTCCATTTTTGTTTATTTCTGTAGCTGTGATAAAAAAAAATCCCAACCAAAAGCAACTTTGGAGATAAAAGGATTTATTCTAGCTTATATAACTTGGTACAGCCTGCTATTGTTTATTGTTGGACAGTCAAGGGAGAAACTTCAGCTAGACACATCCACAGTCAAGACAGAAATGAATGCATGAATGCCTCCTTGCTTGAACTCATCTCTATTTTTCTACTCCTACATATTTCAAGACCCCCCCTTGCCTAAGGAATGGTGTTGCCCACAGTGGGCTGTCTTCCCAAATAAATTAACTTAACTAAGACAGTTCTTCACAGATAAACCAAATATAGAAAATCCATCATTGTGATTCTTTGCCTCTGGTGATTCTAAATAAGAGTCAATTTGACAATTAAAGGCCCATTCTTATTCAGTCTGGAGAGCTTCATTAACAGAAGCGACATGGAATACCAGAATTTTTAAAAATTACTAATTGCTAAGGGTAAGCATTATTTCTTCTTTCAGAGGACAAAGAATTCCAAAAACACATTTGATAAAGTTGCTGTGGCTTCAGGTGGCCTCAATCCAAGGCATCCCTTACTATCAAACAATTCAGTCTGTGTAAAGATATTGGAAATATAAAATGATGCTCCTTTGCTTTTATAACTGTCATTAAATGGATCATGAATTATTCTCTCCACATTTTCGAGAGTAGGCATTATCAGATTGTTGCAGGTGGCTCTCCTTCTAGGTCAGTAACTGAGGTTGCGACTGATGTAGGGCATGCTGACTCCAGGTTGACATCTGTGCTAACTCTTATGGTGTTCTGACATATCCTAAGCTAAATCATGAATCTTCAGAGTATGCTTAACAACTAACTTTCCCTGCTTTTATTTAACAACATATAAAATCTCAGAAGATTTTTTTGGTAGGATAACAACCTCTTACAGAGCACTAGCCTCGGTTTCAGGATGAAATGCAAATCCTAGTATTTTGTTTAATCAGCAATGTCTACTAAGGTAAAGTTCTTAAAACTTGGAAAAGGAAAAAGAAAGTGAACATCCCTCAGCCATTACTTGGGGAAAAAAAAAACCTCAAAAATTCAAACTAGATGCATGAAAGGAAATGGATCATGTATTTTGTTTTCCTCTGAGTGATGACAGGACTTAAAATGAAAAAAAAATGCTATGCTTGCTTGGAAAAGCTACCATTTAGAAAAAAAAGACTTTAAATGATCTCCTGGGCTTTACTATGTTACTCAGCTCTGTCGACACAGAGAAATGAGAAATTGCAATTACTGAAATGTTGAGAAATGACCCAGACAGTGCCAAGTCCATGCCCCCTACCATGAACCATTTCTCCTTTCCCTGCTCTTTGGTCCAATTATAGAGTCCCAGATGCTGCTGGGCCAAACATGGAGAGTTGAGGTGCTGGGGTAAGGGTGCCCCAAGGTGGTTTCCTTGGACTCACTCAAGAGAGTACACACAGGGTTGTTTACTACGACAAGGTTCTTGTTCATCCACTCATGTGAAACCGTCTAAAAGGTCTACATTTTCCAGAGACACTTGGACAGTAATATTCATTATACAGACAGTGCCAAACTCAAAGTTACAAAGGCCTATTCTTGGCAATGACTACTGACAATTTCCATTTACAATGAGAACGAAGACAGCACACCACATTGCAGTCAGCTCTGGGGTCTGTCTAGTGGATACAGACAACATATTATCTTTAAATCAACATACTTTTCTATTGGATCATTTCTATATCAGAATTATATGTAATTTAAAGAGACAAAGATATTCTTTCCTCTCATTTAACTATCCTGAGGGATTTTAGTCAATGATACAGAATGATTTGATGTGAACAATGACAGCAAAAAAAAATGATCATAAAAATAACTTCTTGGTCCTGTGTTCAGAAGGACAATACAGTCATTGTTTTCTGTGATTGTTTGAAGATAACTGTATATACAAAAAAATCATCAGAGAATGGCAACTATAAAAGGCTTTACTCAAAGCAATTTTATCCCAATGTGAACATCCAACACAATCTTATATTGTCATCCTGCTTCAGTGAGGTTCAGACCACACTTCCTTTCCTTGTACATATTTTATAATCTAGTTACTCCACGTGATTAATTTGGGCACGTGTTCCTTTGGATCCCATTGCATATCTTTTTCTCCTTCTTTTCTTTCCCTCTTAGGTATTTAGTATAAATAGATAAGAATTCTTAGGCCAAAGCCTCATTCTGTGTGAAAGACTCTCAGGCTGTCTCTTCTCTTTCTTAAATGGACTCATCTGCTTTGCTTAGGTTGCTACCTGCCAGGTCCTCTCTCTTGCTCCTTCTTCTGTTCTTTTGGAAGACTACCCTTAACTCTGCCAGACCGAAGCCAAATCTTGATTTGTTGCTAAGCTTCAGTTGATTTTGAATGGAGTACATTGTATGTCTCACCTCAAACTCTTGACTGCAATGACACAGCTTAGCTGAGTTTTCAAAGGCCTTATCTTTGTCAGTGTGGCCACACATGTGCCTGGTGTCTGAGGAGGCCAGAAGGGCGTGCCTATCCCAGTGGAACGAGAGTTACAGATGGCTGTGAGTTACCACAAAGTCACTGAAGTGTGAACTCTGGTGCTGTGGAAGAAGAGCCAGGGTACTTAATCACCGGAGCCATCTCTACAGTTCCCTACATGTAGAAAGAGACTACTCTTTTGCTTCCCAGCTGCCCAGACCTGAATAATCACTTAGGAACTATGTTAATTACAATACTGTTTTGTCTATTAGCTCAGGCTTCTTATTAACTAACTCTACATCTTATATTAACCCACTTTTATTAATTGGTGTATCGCCACAAGGCTGTAGTTTACTGGGTAAGGTTCTCTTTCAGCCTGGCTTTATTCTGCCCTGCTATTGGCCAAAGCAGCTTTCTTTATTAACCAATGATAATAAAACATATTCATAGTACACAGAGGGGAATCCCACATCACCTAAGTACCTTATCTTACCTTTAGTGCTGGCTTTAAAAAGAATGTTCTTACTGCCGCTGTGAAAAAAAAAGTAAAATAAAACAAACAAAACAAAAAATCCCAGAGCATTAGCTCTCCATGGCTATAAAGTGTGATGCATCCTGTCAAGAATAGCTGGCAAAATTAACACGCAGATGATCATCAGTTTCTCCAGAAGTGCAGTGGTCACTGAGGCACATGTGTGAACCAACTTAACTTTTGAAATTTCTCTTTTATTTCAGGCAGGGATGTCAACTATTGAATTCCTGTAACCATCAGGAGGAAAGCCTGGGAAATGCATAAACTTTACCATTCATATATTCATTGGATAGAAGGATGTCCTTCAGGAAGACAGCCTTCCAACTCATGTATCATCTATAAATGTTATGATAGTGAATTCCTTGAAGATTTTTTTAAGGATAGAATGTATATTTCAGATATGTGCTTTGCTTCCTTTTGACGATAAAAGTAAAGATAAACTAACAATTGGAGTGAAGGATCCTCCTGGAGATTAAAATACCATTGTATTGATATCCTCCTACTTTAGAATTATGCTTCTGCAATTTTGATAACCTAATACTAATGTTAGGCTCATAAAAGAGATACCGTTGTTTACTGTGAGATGACAAGGGACCATGAAAGTTAGTTATGCATTTTAATAACTACTATATTCAATGCAAAGATTTATTGCCTTGCTCAAGGTTTCTGATATCATTTATTATTCCCTGATGGAGCAAGAAGATGCAATCGCATTATTATAGGCTATATTAAATTGTGATTTGAATATGAACAAGGTAGTTTGTTTCAGACATTTACATCATTAATACAGTGTGATTTTTGTTTCCTACATGAGTAGAAGACAGAAGGACATTCCTCTGAATGAATCTAGTATGTATAAAGTAAGGGGCCCTCTGTCATCAGGGTAAAGCATTTGGAGAACCAAGCAGGGAAGCACAAACCCACAGTTTCGCAACATAGGAAACCCTCTTACACAACATTAAAGTCCAAATCTACAAGTCATATTTAACAAATTGCTTAGAATGGTGCCCACATCTTCAAGCAGATATACATTACACATAGCTTTTGAAATCACAGCACAATGATTGCATTACCACAATTTACTTTTAATTATATGAACATGTATAGATGTGGGAGTGGGGTTGTGTGAATATGAATGCATGTGCCTGTGGAACTCAAAAGGAACCTTTGGAACTCCTGAAGCTAGTGCTACAGTTGGTTATAAGATGCCCAGTGTGGATGCTTGTGAGCCAAGATTGAACCCTCTGCAAAAGCAGCGATCCTCTTATGCACTGAGACATCTCTCCTGTCCTCAGTTTGTGAAATGTACACATGAGACTAAGATGCAGTCAAGATTACTTTGAACTCCACAGCTTCTGCAGTTCAGAGATTATGGGAGTGTGTCATCATGATCATTTTGCCAACTTGAATTGTTAAGGAAAAGATTGAAGGGCCACATGTGGGTCTCAAAATATTGTCGAGATGGCCAAGTGTAAAATGAGAGAGAAGAAAGTCTGAGGAAATGGCAGATAAGAAGGAAAGGAGAGGGCCAGCAGAGTTGCTTAGCTGGTAATATGGTGTTTGTAGGGCAAACCTGATGAACTTATTTCAATTCCTGGAATTCAAAGGGGAAAAAAATCAATTCCATAAAGCTGTCCTCTGACCTTCATACATACATGCTATGCAATGAGTATGCATGTGCACACATATACATATGCAAACACATACACACACTAACATGCACACACACACAAACATGCACACCAATTGCATTATAATAATGGGGATAACAAAACTGTATAAAAATATAGAAAGCAAAGGAGGGAAAGAGGAAACAGAAAAACAAATAAAGGCGATGTGAGGAGATATTAACATCTATTTCCTTGCTAATGTTTTAACCTGTTCATGATAAGATGAATGTTTCCTAAAAAAAAAAATACATAACTCTAAGTACATACCATGCAGACATGGGAAAGTGTAATAGGAAAATGTATTCAGATCTTACATGTTAAATTTTCATATATGCAGATTTTCATATATGCAGCCAATATTTAAAAAAGATTGTATTTTATTTATGACTTGTGAAAATATCCGTCCCATCATGCTCTCTTCTCACACGTCACAAAAGTACCTCCTGGCGTAACACATTCTTTAGAACTTGGCTTCATGAAATGGAAAAAAGGAGGCATTGGATCAATGACTAATGTTTAAAGTCATGTGGATCTTATACTAAACAGGAGTCACTATTTAAATGACAACAGAAATTTATCCCTGTGTGCTCCCTGCTTGCCCCCTGGAATAAAAATGTTTCCCATATTAATGGAGTTATGTCATTACTTGTGAATACCTAAGAACTTTTGAATGAAATATTGCTGTTAATAACTATGAAATCAAGTTCAAAGGGAATTGTGTTCAAAGTATTAAAAAAATCAATGGGGCTGATACCATTTTTCTTTACATAAAGTCACCTACAAAGAGTAGAAATAAAAATAACTTTTCTATATGCAAGTAATTAATCAGGAGAGATCAATGCCAGACAGGTTAAGAATTAAAACAAGAAAAATTACTCTTGCGGGAAATTTGACACTGGGATATAAGCCCTATAGAATAAAGGCATTTGCTCAAGACACAAAGTCCATGCAGCACTTTGGTGACTGGAATGGGAGCGATGAACACACATTATTTTTACAAATGTTGAGAACTGAAAATCTCATGGAATAAGGAATGGAAAGAAAAGGATTCAGAATTCACATCAATTACACATAAATGCAATCGTTGTTAACATTGTGCTTTCTGGAATGATTTATGGTTTGGCAAGCGAGTTTGCCTGTAACTTTGTAAAGATATTCTGCCTAAGTACAGTTTTACATGTTGTTACTTTGAGATGGCTTAATATGGCTTGCGAGATATCAAATAGTCACCAAATATGTGCGACATGCTGAGAGCAGAAACTTTCCCTTCTCAAAAGTGTCACAATGTCCCATTTCTACTGCACTTAGAGTAAATACATTTATAAGCTAAGACAGTTCATTCTTTTCTTTAATTACCTGTGCTAACCAAGAATTTTGAAATCTAAATCCACAACAGTGAAATGGTAAGAAGGCAAATAAGAATGCATTGAATTGTCTTCACAAGTGTTACAAGAAATAGAAAAATTGGGAATGCAGGAAGACATGATGTTTTCTCTGTGAAGCAATACACATTCTTTTGTTTCCACTGACTGGCATTCTTTACCACCAGGATTGGGAGGGGTGGCATCCCATCACAGAAGTGAATCATGCTGACCTTGGCCCATCTACCTGCCCTCTTCCTGACAGCAGTGCAGAGAAAAGATAATCTCAGAGTCTAGACTTCAATCTTCAGAGGGAGTAGATATGACAGATCCACGTTTCTTAAATGCTCATCCCTGTGTGGTCAGCTATGTTTCAGTTTGTTTGGAAGGGAATCATTCAGATGGGTAGAGACAAAGTCATTTCAATCAAACAAGACCTCATCATGAGTATCTATGTCATAAATGCAATAAAGATAAACCTGGTCCCTCAACAACAGAAAAAAAGACTCACGCTTTTACAGGATTGGTCAACATCCCACAATTGATAACAGAGTTAATTTTAGTTTGGTGTTCTTATTAATATATATTCAATTCAAATAACTGTCTTTATCAATAAAGATTTGTAATATTATATGTATTATTTTTGCTCCAGCTTAGTGTACATTTAAATGTCATGTAAAGAATATTTAACTGTATTCATCTGCTTCCCATTTCTCTGTATCTATGTGTACCTGTCAAATATTTGCTGTGGCAGTTTATAGCTCTATTAGTAGAAATTAATAATGAAAATAATATTGATCATTATATTATTAGGAAATATTTTATCACCAAGGTACAACACAGTTTCAACATTGATATAAAGATGGGGTTATCTATCCTCAAAAATTGAATTTCAAATCATATATTTGGATTTGTAAGAACGTGCCAAAATAAAACACAAGAAAAATTATTTGACACAACGCTTTGCATTTCAACATTCATTTAGACATGATCCCAATACTCATCAATGAGGAAATATTTTCAGAAAAATTTCTGAGTACTCGGTAAGCAATCTTTCCTTTTTCTTATGAAGCAAGGACTATAGTTCCCACTGCTTTCTCGCTTCTATGTATAGTGGGGATTGAAGTATAAAAAAATAGGAAGGGAAAATGCAGTTTCTAAACAACTGGATTGGGAACTGTGATGATAAAAGATAATTCTCCCAATTAGCAAGTGCATCTGAAGTGGCAGGAGAGAATGCATTTGAAAGACATAAGCTTACCCCTCTCCTGAAGTCACGAGGCATTTAAATAACTCTGTGAAAGATGCAGGAAACAGCTGGAGAAGAAATCATAGATTTTATGTCTTTCGCTTTGTATGTTCAGCTGCCAAGATGAGGCAGGAACAGGATCGAGACTGTGTGAGGTTAAAATACTCACACTCAGTCCCTTCCTCATGAGGGTTTTAAAGGCAATCCCCCTTACTTATTGCTCCCACAGAATCTGGAGGGTAAGTGAGTCGAGGCTTACAATTTTAGTCTCTTTCTCCTGGTCTCTTGGTGTATTCCTAAGTGACTTAGGCAAAGTGAATGTTCCAGTGAAAATCTAGACTACTGATATTTTTTTTCCCCTGTCGAGGCTGATTCTGTTTGATAGCTGTAACCTGAAAACATTTAACACTACTTTCAGCATATATATGAGACAGATAGAGGTACAACCTGGAGAGCTAAGAGGATAATTAGTCTCTAAAAAGAAGTATTAGAATTGAAAATGCTTCAGCACTTTAAGATACTATGAAAAATACATATGCATGGAACAATTAGGGAGTTTACAAGTATCGATTGTCTTAGTTAAGGGTTTTGTTGCTGCGAGGAAACACCATAACCAAAAAGCAAGTTGGGGAGGAAAAGGTTTATTTGGCTTACACTTCCATATCACCATTCATCACTGAAGGAAGTCAGGACAGGAAATCAAATAGGGTGGGAACCTGAAGGCAAATGTTGATGCAGACCTCATGGAAGGGTGCTGCTTGCTGGCTTGGTCCACATGACTTGCTTAGTCTGTTTTCGTATAGAACCCAGGACCACAATCCCAGGATGGCACCACCCACAATGAACTGTGTCCTCCCCAATCAATCACTAATTAAGAAATGTCTTACAAGCTTACCTACAGCCTGATATCATAGAGATTTTTTTTCAACTGACATTCAATGATTACTGCTGTGAGACTCTGAGCCTATGAGGATCTAATGTAAATATACATAATCTAGTTTCATAGATTTTAATATGTGTCTTTGAAAACATTTCAACTACCCAGAAATACAAATATGCCAGTCATATCTCACTGTGAACACTCAAACAGATAACACCTTTTAATTTTGAAAACATGCAAAGACAACTTTGGAAAGAGCTAGATCATATAACATGGCTACAATTTCAAAGCCCCACTAAGCTTTGACATTACTAGAAGACTCAATCTCACAGCAAAGCCCCTGATCCTCTGACACTTACATTCTTTCTTTCTCCTCTTCCACAATGTTTCCTAAGCCTTAGGGAGTGTTTTATAGATGTGTCCATTGGGACTGCATACCACAACTGTGTATTTTGATTGGTTTCAGTTTTCTGTAATTGTCTTCAACTGCAAAGGGACATTTCCTTGACAAGGGTGAAGACTACCCTTATCTGTGGCTATAAGGACAAGTATTTATAAATTGTTTTTAGGATTATGTTGATTAAGTAAACTAGTAATTGTAGATTTGTCCCCCTGCTCCCCCTCCCATAACTATGGCTTCACTAGCACTGAGTAGTTAGCTAGATTTCCGGTAGGAGGCACAGTTTTCCTGTGGTTGAGTGTGCCTGGTCCTACAGACGTTCCTGTGTTTGAAAACTCAGTTCCCAGAAGTTGGTATTGTATAGAAGGTTATGGAACCTTTGGAATGTGAGGTGGGACACTGTTGAGGTGGGACACTAAAGACAGATCTTCAAGACTAATATCTGTTTGTGGTTCAGGCTGGAACTCTGACCTCTATTTTGCTGGATGATCACTATGATCTAATCAGTCATGATAGATGAGGGCTGAGCCACTTTTGACCTTGCCTTCTCAGTCATGATGAATGGAATTCCTCTGAAAACCTGAAGCCAAGATGAACAAATTAAGTTGCCTCTATCAGGTCTTTTGATTTTTTTACAGCAGGAACAAAATTAACCCATCTAAGCACCATGGCAAAACATAATAATTTAAAAAGTTGCTTGTTTCGGTTAGGAACTTCTAAATCAGAGCATTTAGTATATTTAAGAGCATGTAGCTGTAAAGAAGAGAAAATGTATGCCCTATATTCTACAATACTGACCATAGTAGTTTTCTACAGAATGTCATAATATGTTTTATAAGGAGAAAACAGGCCATGACCTGTTTGTAAACAGATTTGTTTATATGTGTATATATGTATGTACGTATGAGACAGCATCCCATTTTATAGCCCAGGCTGTTCTAGATAGCAGGGAACTCACAGAGATCCACCTGCTTCTGTGTCCTGAGTGCTGGGATTAAAAGTGAGTACCATTATGCCCAGGCATCATTCATATTTCATAGATAAAAGAAGGTTGACTTTCTTCACACATTTACAATGTATCTGGGCCTTTACCAGAAGCAAGCCACATGCCAGCAAGATTCCTGAAGCAGTCTCCTGAAGTTTTCACTCTACTTGTGGAAACTGGTACAGGATTTTGCTTCCCGTTCTTTCCATAGTCAGAGTTAAAATTTCAACCTAGTAACAAAATGGTTGAGTGACTGAATTCAGAGAAGCGATGTGATGTGGGATTCCTCTCTGTATGTTGTGATTACCATTAATGAGTAAAGAAAACTGCCTTGGCCTGTTGATAGGGCAGAATTTAGGTAGACGGGGAAAACTAAACTGAATGCTGGGAGAAAGAAGGGCAGAGTCAGGAAAAAGCCATGTAGCCCCACCAGAGACAGATGCCAGAACTTTACCTGGTAAGCCACAGCCATGTGGCGATACACAGATTACTAGAAATGAGTTAAATTAAGATGTAAGAGTTAGCCAATAAGAAACTAAAGCTTTTCTGTGTGATTATTTCCAGGCTGAGCAGCTGGGAACAAGCTAACGGCCTTCCCCCAACAGCAATGAGAATAGAGTAAAGATGAGTGAAGAGAGAAGAAATACAAAGAAAATCTGTTAGCAAGAAGTTGGTTTGTAATTCACCCCATGAAAATGAACACGTATTTTATCCTCTTCATCATCTCTTCTAATTTTTAACACTTAGACACTATTGCAAAATATACAAATACATTAACAGATATCTAAAGAGAGACATTGGGATGCAGCCTAAGGAAATGACCAAAAGTACATTTGCAAATATAAATCAACCCTGAAAGTGTAAAAGCACAAAGTAGGGGTAGGACACATATTTATGGATATCAAACCAAATAAATGTTGGTTGATTCAGAACTGGTTTTTCCATTGTCATTTAAGTTACTAACAACCCAAACTCTTCATTATACATCAATAGCTAATCCCACATATTAATGTAAGTTTGCTTTCATCTGTGGACTGAGAGGAAAAAGGTTCCCAGAGCATATTTTAACTGGAATAGTTCATGCTCAGACACCAAATCACTAGTCCTCATTTGACAAAACTTAGAGAGTTGCAGGGTTTAGCTGTTATCATACTTGCTGTTGTTTGTCTTTCCAAGAATGCCTACAGCAAGGTTCCTCTGTGTCGTATGATACAAAGACTCCTGTCTTGTCCATTTAAGCTCACAGGACAGCATCTTGTCTTATTCTTGAAGTGATGTCTTTTGTGATTTCTCTGCTGTTGGCAGAGTTGGGGTGGTGCAGTGACATGGCAGTGTTTTGAGGCAAAGTCACCTTAATGTACTCTATATCAATGTATAGTTAATAAGCTATTCTTTCTGATGTCATAGACTTAGGAAGTGTACAGGTCTTTTCCTCAGAATCACACCGTATCAAAGTTGGGTCAAACTGCCAATCACTTCAGATTGCTCTGTCTAGAGATCAATGTCCATCTTAATCTAAGTAGTAGTTATGCAGGAATATTAGAGAGGTTAGTTCTCAACAGTATGAAAATTGCTGTTCTGATATAGAGGTGTGTGTGTGTGTATGTGTCTGAATATCATTAGGAAATGTTTAAATCTATGCAAGCATACTTTGGCCATTTCCTCATGAAAGGATAAACTAAAGCATTTGATTCTCAAGATGTGGGTCACAACCCATTTGGCAAACCTCAACAGTAAAGTGCTGATAATTTTGACGATAAAAATAAAAGGTTTGTATCTCAATAAAATTGCTATAAACTTAGTGCTTGCTGACCCTGCATAAAATCTGAGTTCAATTTTCCAGCCTCCAAGTTGAGCATCTTGAAGCCACCCTTAACTCCTGTGGAATCCTGGCCTCTGTGGTCACCTTTACACACACACACACACACACACACACACACACACACACACACACACAAACAGTTTACATACATGTATGTATACACATGCATACACATAGTTAAAATATAATATTATTAAGTAAATAAGTGTTCATATTTTCTGCTAGTATTTTTTCCATTTCTTTTATTTTGTATGTTTACATTTTTCTTCCAGTTGGGTTTTATTATTAGATGAACTCCTGTTGTCTTAACTCCATTGTTACCCTAAAAGACAGACTAATGTATTGAAAAGGCCATCTCTACTTTATAGATTTTAAATCATGTGGCATCCTGTTCTAAATTTCCACATGTTCTGTGTCTGAACTTACTGTTATTTTCCACAGTTCTCACTATCTGTTTATACACTGGCACCACAGTGGTTAATTATGAAAGGTTTATTGTCTATATTATGTCTACTTCCCCTGGTCACTGTCCCCTGTTTTCCATAGATTTTTGTAGATAATTTTGCATTTTTGTCATGCAGATACATTTTGTTATCAGCTGACCTAATTTCATGAAAATTTCAACAAATTGTAGAATCAGAATTTAACTTAGGGTTCTATAACATGATTTTAATGTGAAAATTTTCTATTAAAGAGTAGGAGATGCTTCATAATTTTTAAGTCTGTTTCAAGTCTTTGAGCAAAATTTAATATTTCACACAGATAGGTAAATATGTTGTTGCTATTTTTTAAGCTCTTCAGCATCAATTAATGTTGTTATTTTTATCCTAAATGTTTAATTTTCATTGAGGCAATTTTATTCTCCTGTATGTATGTATATATGTATGTATTGAAACAGAATCTAACTATATTACCCTTTCTGGCCTTGAACTCACAGAGAATCACCTGCCTGTGCCTCTCAAGATCCGGCTTTAATGTCATGTGCAACCATGCCAAGTTATTTTTTTCTCTTTATATTTTTAATATGATCACATCTCACATTGTTACAGTGTCTTAATATTATAATACTTACTTAAATAACTCTTCAATATTTTGATGAAGTTTTATTTGCAGTACATGGAATTTCCATGTGTATGGTTCATTTGATTTTGCTGAAAGTATGCACGCTTGTGTGTACGAGTTTTTGAGTACATGTATTCCTGTTCATATGGAGACCAGAGTTCAACCTCTGATGTAATCCTATGTGCCCACCTCATTTGCTTGTTTGTTTTGTGAGGCGGCATCTCTCATTTTCCTGTTTTCATTACCAGTACTTGTTATTATTATACATGACACTGGATGAAGCTTCTTTATCTATTTTGATATTTACTCTGAGTTCCTAAAAGTGAATTAAGTGACTTGCATGCATTACTTAAATACTTGAAGTGAATTATGATGTCAGCAGTATGAAGGAATTTTTGATGCTTCTGAGCGTCCCCCTGAAAAAAAATACATGATCCATTTCAAATGGTTGAATTGATAGAGAAAAATCACCATTTTTTTCTGGACCTTTGAATAGCCTTTCCCCTACTGTTATTTGTCACAGTTGTGGCATTACCCAGGCTAGTTTTCTAGTATAATTTAGTTATAAGTATAAGTTATACTGCACATAACTTCATAAGGCTAGAAAACTAGTGACAAATAGCTCAATCATTGGTTTTAAAAGACCCAAGTTATTCTCTATAGATACAATAGTAGTCCTAGAATGTAAAGCCCTTGTTATTTTTGTCTTCTTAGTAACTATAGTTTAAAAATGTAATTTTAGTTTCTACCTAAAATACACTCCTTAGGGTTATTCTTGACCCTTATCAACTACAAATATTCAGGTTATTTTTTGAGCTAATTCTTTTCAACTTTTACATTCTCTTGTACATATAAATAACCTGCAGAATCGGTCCACAGGAATTCTTTCCACTTATTCTGGAAGTCAGCTCCACCCACACATTAGAGATTGACAGTTGTCATCTTTTTTTATTTAGAATTAATTGAGCCCCACAAGTGGAAATGCTCACATGTATATTCCTCATACAAAATTGCATAAAACTTATAAATGTAGCTAATAGCTTTTAGGTAAAGTACTACTTCCTACTGATGGATGAGTCGTGATCTTTTTCATTCACTTTCTATACCCTAGGTGCATGGTTCCACAGTCCATGATGATATAATTTTAAAACAAACGTAATGCAATTTTATCTATACATCCAAGTAAATATTCGTCTAAAACCAGCCACATGTACACTCATCATAATAAGAAACAATTTGCTTTCCAAGGTCATGGGGTTTCTGAATGAAGCAATATGTGCTTTTAATCCCTACGAACTGAAAATGTCAACTACACTGCTAAGTTAGGCTATCCCATACAGAGTCTAAGGTAAAGTCTTTCAGCTGCGCACACCACGATAGAGGAGAGAGTGACAACCATGTGAATTTATTGGAGGGTGTGCATGATGGTGCATGTGTATGTGCGTGTGCATGTGTGTGTATGCATGCTTTTGTGTGTATATGTGTGTGTGTGTGAAAGAGAAGTTGTTCACTGGAAAGTAATTCCATTCACACGGAAAGAACAATGGTTGGAAATGTTCTTACACACAATAACTTGTGCCTTCGCCAACCAATGTCCTGAGAGAATACTTTCCCAAGCACCTCACCGCAGGAGACAAAGAAGTTTATGTTGCATATAAAAATGTATTCAGACACTGAGGCATCTTTCAAATAATTTCTTAGCAAGATTCACACATTAAAGTGCCATTAGATGACCTGCATTATTTTGTTCCACACTTGCTTAAGTGTCCATAGTTTATCTATCATTTTTGTAAGGCTTACCGCATAGATGTGTCTTTATTTGTATATAACTCATAGAGTCAGCATGTGAAAAACATTTCTCCAGCTATTTGCTTAATCATTCCACTCATTCCTTCTTTTGTTTGTTCATTTATTATTTATTTCACTGAACTCTGAAAAAAGATTTAAGATAGCTCAAATTGTAGATTATTCAAGCAAGAATTTCTTAAATTTGTATAAGCACATGCATGATATGCTAAGTTATGCTTAATACAAATTACATTTAGAAATTTCTAGAATGAGCATTACGAACATATTTCCTGGTTATGCTGCTTATATTGCCTGATAATGATAACACTTTTAGCATGGAGGCTCCTAGTCTCCTTTCTCCTAGTCTCCTCTTCCCTTTTTCCCTCTCCCCTTTTCTGTTTGCCTTTCTTTTTTCTTCTCTCTCCTTTCCCCTCCTCTATTCCCTTTTCTCTCTTCCCTTTCCTTCCTGTCCTCCATTCCTTTCCCATCTTCTCCTCTTCTTTTTTCCTGTACTCTACCACCTGCTTCTTTTCTTCCCTCATTTCTCCCCTCCTTGCTTTTCTTTCCTCCCCATGCATTTTTCCTCTTCCTCAGGTATGCACAACCTTGCCTTCTCTTCTGTTCATCCTCCCCTTTCTTCATTTTCTTCTGTTCTTTTCTTCCTTCTATTACTTTCCTTACCTTTGGTGGTCAAGCTCGTGGCCTCACACTTGTGGGTTTTTTTTTTTTTTGTTTCGTTTTTTTTTTGTTTTTTGTCTGTCAAGGTCAACGGCCTCTTCTCATTTCAGATTTTTCTTGGAATGGGCTGGGCAAGACCAGAGGCCAGGGAAGGCAAAGCATTATGACATTTGTGTATTTGCCTGACCAGAGCAGCAGGATGAACTCGGGATGTGGAAGATGGGGACTTTTCCCTAGACCTGGACAAATTAGCCTCTTCTACAAGACCAGTGGATTAGATGAATGCTTCAAGATTTGGTGTTCTTAACTCCCAAGTCCATAAATATTGTTAGTTCTGCTCTTACAGAGGTGAGTATGAGATGGGGGGTAGCAAAGTTTCACTTTTAAAGCTTATTGGAGAAACAGTCAGTTTCCCATAGAGATCAGTTCCCAGGGGACCTGGCATAGAGACAGGACCGTGAGGCCGTCGCCACCCCACTCAGCACTCCAGCTCACGACAGCTTTCATTCATATCCACTCTCCTTTCCTGAAGCTGTAAGCAGTTGTTAAAGCTGATTCTTTGTCTTGCTTGGGAAGTAAGTCACTTCTTGGCCTTTCTTCCAAAATTAGGCAAAACACATCTTAGTGTTTTTAGCATGCTAAATACTATTTGTAAGTATTTAGGCATTATTTGTTCAGCAGGAGAAGCTCACTCTCCTTAGGCCTGGGAACTTAATTTTAAGGGGCTAGGACATGGCATAGATTTAGGCAGAGAAACTGCCAAGCAAGGCATGTTTTATTATAGAACCAATGGACACCAACAGCTGTGTTTTCATGCATGTAGCAGGCTCTCAGTAACGTATAGGGAGCCTGGGGATTTAGCCTAGCAGCCTACCCTTTGCCCAGATCCCAAAACATCTCACTATGTACCCACTGGAATGCCTTGACATGGGAATTTGTCTTCTCTGTTTGCCTGTTCATACTTAGATATGGCCTCAGGGGCTCCTGTATATTATCCTGACATAATACTGCAGCAGGAGGATGGCAGTGTATGATCAGGGCCCATGACTAGACTGCAAAGCTAAGAATGGGTTCCACTTGTGTCTCAGGTGCCCAGACTTTGTTATCTGGCCCGGCCCTCAAACATCACAAGAGACTGTGTGTAGTTTATTTCGTGTCACACTGAACAGAGCATCCTTCTAAGGCAATGCATGAAAACACGGCCTCACACTTGCAATCACTGTTTCAGTAACCCACATCCTCATCCCCACTCCATCTTTGTTGCTGTTTTGGCTATAGGATATTTCTCTTTAGCTGAGGATAGCATCAAACTCATGATCTTCTTGCTGCTACCTCTTGGATTCAGGGATTACAAGCATGCATGGACCAACATGTCTTTCCTTCACTTTCTCTCACTTGAAGGAGACTTCGATTTAGGAGACATTACATGCATTGGACATAAGGTGTTGCAAGAGGTGTGCGGGCCTGCTTTTCGTCCTGGCGGCCACCCGCCGTGCGGTGCCTGGCTAGCTTATTCCCGAAATAATTACACAGAAACTGTATTCATTGAAACACTGCCTGGCCCGTTAGCTCTAGCCTCTTATTGGCTCACATATTTGTTTAACCCATTTCTAATAATCTGTGTGTCACCACGAGTCATGGCTTACCAGGAAAGATTCAGCATGTGTGACCTGGGAGCTTCATGGCGGTGGCTCTCTCTGACTCTGTCCCCTTCCCAGCATTCTGTTCTCTTTATCCTGTCTATCTAAGTCCTGCCCTATCAGAAGGCCAAGGCAGTTTCTTTATTAACCAATAAAAGCAACCCAAATACAGAAGGACCCTCCTACACCAATAAGGCAATTAAGAGTATTTTCCAAAGTTCTCATTTGCATCTGAGGAAGCAGAGCTCAGAAGGTGTTGAATACGAATACACACAGTAGCTATGTAATGTTTCCCTATAATAAGGTTTCATAGGGAAAACATTGGTTCTGTTTTCAAGAAGAAGGTGAACCTTTGACATAGAGATGCTACACAGTCTAGCTCATCTTCAGAAGATAGGCAAGCAGGCATCCCCAGTGGCCTCAAAGACCAAAGTCCTGTGACATGGATATGCTCTCTGTATCTTATTAACACATAGGCATGGTTTAAAGTCATCTGCAACCAGGGGAATTTACCCCAATACCAGGAACTCTTTCTTAGAGCATGTAGGTCACACCATCACTATGGTTACCAGTTTACAGTCTTAAGTCAGCATTCTGGACCTTAGTGTTGGTTTTCAATAAATGTCTATTATTGGGGTATGGCTCCAGTTGCTTCAAACAAAATCTGTTATTGCCTGTATTATTTTAGCTTTTTCTTAAGAAAACTCAAATTTCAAGAAAAGTTCCCAGTCTTTACATGTGTTTAAAAATGCATATATTTATAACAACACACACATATATGTATATATTCATGCCAACCTATACAGTGATAGCTTACTTAAGTAAAAAAAAGTTGGCTAAGTGTAGAGAAATGATAATCTGTTATCCCAAACTATAATAGAACACATTTAAATGAAAAAGGAAGTATGTTTTATTGAAACATAGATAAACCCATTCCCTTGTCTGTACACTGTAATACAATATTTCTAAAAGAAACATATGGTCTATAAAGCTGAAAATATTTACTATCTGACCTTTTCAAGAAAAAAATTGTTGCTACTGATTGAGAGCAAAAACATAGACTAAACATCCTCTCATACAAAGTTCCATTATCTTCAGGCCTGTGACTGTCTGATATATTATAAACAAGATGATATATTATAAAAGAGATATACGCATGCGCGTGAGCACGCACACGCACGCACACACACACACACACACACACACACACCACAATGTCACACTAGAGGAAGAGAGTGAGAATCAGGCACATTCCTTGAAAAAAAAATCATATGGGTAGTTTCTTCTCTGCGTAAAAGCACAATAGACCCAAATTCTTTTTTTTTTTGGTTATTTTGTTTGTTTGTTTGTTTTTTGACCCACATTCTGAGAGTCATTAAAGTATAAAAGATGGGACACGCAGGCTGTATAGAAAGATGCTCTTTAACCCTGAAATTGTGTACCACCGTGAAGTTAGTGTTCCTCAGAGCATCTCCGGGAGGTTCTGCATATTTATTGAGCAACTGAATACAAAAATGGAGACATCAACAGCAGCTATAAAGCCCAAGACCTTGGATCCAATTCAATTTCAATAAATTTAGCACAGGAAACAAGAAGAAATTCTCCGTGCCCCATTACCGACTCTCTTTCCTCCTAGCAACCTTCCCAACACCTAAAAAGTTATCCTGACTCACATTTTTAAGGTGTCTGGGAACAAATACAGGAAGGGCAATAACAAACAACAGTAGAACAAGGAACATAATTGAGGTGCATTTAACCTAATGGGAACTTAAATGAGGATCCTGTCCTTTCTGCTATAATGTAATTGTTTGTGTCCTTCAGAGTATCCTGAAAACATAACCAGGGAAAACCCATAACAACAACAACAACAAAAAAAAGCTGCGAATCCCACGGAGTCAAAAAATAACATTACACAAGTTGAGAAATTTAACCGACCAGAATGAGAATTTCAAAGGTCTCTTGTCCAGGATATCTATTTATTTAATATTATATTTTTAAAAACTTTTTGAGAAATCACAGAAGCTATGCCCATGAGTTCTCATTGACATGGTAGCTTAAATATGATCTGAATACTTTTACCCTAGATGTTCCATCTGCCCTTTGTTGCCGTGTTGTTATGCATGAGGCTAGTGCAGGGCACAGATGGCTATTGATTGATAATTTGTGACAAAATTAACAGTTTCCCTGCTAGACAGTTATCTAAGCTTTCTTTTCAACATGGCCTTCCCTATATCAATATGTTTTCCATTGTTGTTACTATTGTTTAAATGCTGTGTCAACATCATGCGTGAAATTTCCAAACATTTCTCAAGGTCTTTTGGTTGTCTTAATTGTGAGGGCAATCAAGGACCAAGATAAAAAAATGGTTATGTGTTCCCAGTAGATGGTGAAGCAATGATGTACTCTTGTCTACTGAGAATATTTATCCCGGTTTTACTAACTTCTTGAGAGAAAGATTCAACATAGAGAATAGACAAAGCCATTAGGGTACCACACTCATCTCAAACTCTTTGTCAATGAAAGCCCCCTTGGGATTCAACTTGATTGATTTCAAAATTATATCAAAACGACAACAAAATTTGGTTTTTCCAAATAATGAGGTCAATCATTCCCTTGATTAGAATCAGTTTACTACTGGCTAATCAAGATGAGTATTTGCTCATGAGAAAGTCCCTTCTGTTTACAAACTTCCCTACTCTGAAACTCTTTTCAAAGGCTATCATAACAGTTCTGTCTTCTGAATTGCTGAAATGATTGCATCTCTGATGACCTTATAACAGCATTGTGGCCTTAAACCAGGTTCTCATCGCCAAGTAACTGGCTTCTGTTCACTGTACTGCCAGGTGCAGTGTTTCTCTTATGGATGACTTGACTATGAAGTACATGGGATTACTGTTGTAATGGAGTCACAGGATACTACAATTATTGACTTTCCTCACCTCCCCATAGAGCAATTTCCATGAAAATTCTGTCAAATATTAGTTTTATTAGGTTTTACTGATTTACCTGTGGCATTATGCTCACAATATATTCTTGTCATGTGAGAATTCAGATTGGATGATTGCTTAGGCCACACTATCTGCAACATCCCTTGTCCTCTGCAGAGGCAGACAGGCATCCTACAGAAAGCATTGTCTATAAAGCTGTAGCTTACAGATTTCCAGGTGCCAGAATTTCTCACACAGGGAATTGAGTTTACATCAAAGACATATTGGTGGGGACATATCCTGCTTCCTACCTGCTATATGGCAGTTTCCTCAACATTGAAACATTCTCTCCAGGAGGGAGGGGGCTTTTGAGACTCAGGAGGTAAACAAAACAACATAGGTCTGGGAAAGTGGAAACATGCAAGATTCTCAGTAGCCCCTCTCCAGCTCTGCAGCAGCAGGAAAACAACAAAAGAGGAGGAGCCTCTGACCAGCAGCGCAGCTAAGAGGAGGGACTGGTCCTGGCTAGCTGCTTGCAAAAGTCACAGTGCACCAAGTGCACACTTTCCTGACTTGTCATTCATCATTGCTTGTTGGAATGACTTTTTTTTTTGAGTCATGCCTGCCCCTATGAGTAATCCTTCACTCATACTCCTCTTAGTAAACACAAGAAAAACTCACTGGTTGGACTTTGCCATAACAGTGAATTCAGTCTGCTGCAGATTCCTTTTTGGATTGGGGAGACATGTGTATGTGTTGTGACTCCCTAGGAAATGTCTGTCACACAACATTATCTCATTCCCTCCCTCCTGCCAGCAAATCGGTGAGTCTGGCCACTTGCTTGTGCTGTGAGCGACTCCTGCCTTAAAGAAGGTAGGTGAACTCTGTGCAGAGCCCTGATTCCCTCAATAGGCCTCACAATGTTATATGTCTCTGGCACTGAGATCCAAACCTTCCACAGAGTCTCTGCCTTGCTGATGGGTTGTCTGTCTACATCATCAATACTTCTAGTACATTTATTACTTCAAAAAGACCTCCTCAGTGTTCCTTTAGCTCATACCTTCAAGCCCAGCACTCAGAAGGGAGAGGCAGACAGATCTCTGAGTTTGAAGCCAGCCTGTTCTAAGGACAAAGATTCATGAATAGACAGGGCTACAAAAGCCCTGTCTCAAAACAAAACAAAACAAAACCTTGCATCCAAGATATTACATTTATCCATTTTCAGGATTCCCTAATTTATAATCCTGACTGTGTTACTAATAGTGAGCCTTGGAAAATTAAATTTACCTGACAGGCATTGCCCAAAACAAGTCCATTAGTAAAAATTCTTGGTTGCAAGGTGCATAAAGTTGCTATGGTTAATGTGAAGAAAGGGGCAACATTACAATGACATAAGCAAGTTGGACATTACAAAACCAAGCAACAAAATAGTTAATAACTTATATCAGCATGGAAAATAAGTATTATGTGAGGGAGAATGAACCATGGGCAAGGTTCCACCATGAGAACTGCCATTAGGTGACCTTTGTTGGTACCTGACCTCTGTGAATGTCAACATTAATGTATGAGGCCACCTGTTTTGCTTAGGGTTACTATTGCTGTGATGAAAAACCATGACTAAATGCAGCTTGAAGAGGAAAGAGTTTATTTGGTTTCCGTTCCCACGTTGTAGTTCATTATTGAACAAAGTCAGGACAGGAACTCAGACAAGGCAGGATTCTGGAGGCAGGAGCCGATGTTGAAGTTATGGAGAGGTGTTCCTTACTGGCTTGCTCCTCATGACTTTCTCAGCCTGCTTTTTAATAGAACCCAGAACCACTAGCCCAGAAATGGCGCCACCCACAATGGACTGGCCCTTCCCTCATCAATCATTAATTAAGAAAGTGTCTACAGGCTTTCCTACAGGAAGGTTTAAGGAAGCATTTTCTCATTTAAGGTTCTTTCAAATGACTCTAGCTTGTGTCAAATAAACATAAAAACCAGCCACATGCCTCCCCCGTAGGTATCCCTGCTGCTTTCTTCACTACACCCTTAACAATTTGCCCCAATATCATTTTCATTGCCATTGTGGACAATGTCTAACACCATCTGCATAATTTGGATTGCAGGATGGGTTCATCTATCTGGTCTGTGCTAAAGCTCTCAAGGGTGAAAGGTAATACCTAAATGGTGGGAGGTGAGACTCTTTCTTTTGACACAGACTTAATACAGAATACACTGAGAAAATGGAAAGAGTTTCATACAAATGGCTTCCATTCATGACTTTACAATAAACAGAATGTAGTAGATAGAATAATGACCTGCAAAGATTCCTACACCTTAATCCTGAACCCTTTCAATGCATTCTTTATGGTGAACTTCAGGGCAAAGGAAAAATAAAGCTGAGTAGAATAAACAGAGGTAGTCAGCAGATCTTTGCATAGAATCTTTTGGCTTCTCTGGGACAACTTTGATAACAAGACAGGTAGAAGAGATAAACCATGAGGTAACTCCTGGGGGAAGCTCTTGACAGGTTCTGCTTGAATATGAAGGAAAAGTCCTTGGCTCAAGGAATAGAGGCCACTTCTAAAGCCTGGTAAATCAAGGATATTGATTATTCTATTGGTACTCTGGGAACAATCAGGCTTCTGGTGCACTTTTATTTTATTCTAGTGAGACTTTTGAACTGCGCAACTGTGAACTATGACATTTTTGTTATTGTTCTTATTTTAAATTACTTATATTTTGTGTAACTTACCTTGGAAGAAAATTAATTTGTGAGTTTTAAACTTTATGTTTCCTTTGAGATAATTAAATTTTCTCCCCAGTTAGTATTGCTTGGGCTTTGTTTTCTAAATATTCATTGACCTATATTTAATTACCAAAAAGGATTTTCTCTATTTGACTATTGTGAACTCCCCCATCATTGTAGGTAAGGTTTCAAAATTTAATATTGTCTATCCAAATTTTCTGTTGCTGGGATAAACATCATGACCAAAACCAATGCAGGGTAGGAAAGGGTTTATTTGATCTTATATTTCCAGGTCCTTTACTGTGGGGCAGAGAAGTCAGGGCAGAAACTCAAGTAGAGTAGGAAGCAGATATTATGGATGAAGGCTGAGTACTGGCTCACACAATCATAAATGATCATATTCAGTACAAAAATAAATCTGAATCTTAACCTAAAAGCCACACTTTTATATGGAGGTGTGCATGTGAGCACATCTGTATATGTCTCTGTATATAAAAGTACATGTGTGTACTTTTATGGTTGTGCTCTGTGTGTATATGTAACCTAGGGGTCAATTTTGGTGGGCATTTCTCCTTCACTATACATTTTGTTTTTGAAGACAGTTTTCATCACAGACTTGGAGCTTACCAGTTAGGAAAGACTGTCTAGCTGGGGTTTTTTGGAACTCTCCTGTCTCTATCTCCCAAGCACTCTAGGAATACAAGCATATGACACCATGCCTGGATTTAATTATTTACTTACATATTTGCATGAGTTCTGGGGATTGAAATTAGGTCCTCATTCTTATATTGTAAGCACTTTTATAGTTTATCATCTCTACTCTAAATATAAAAATTTATAATAGCATACTATGTGGTTTTAATTTTTACCTGTGGTCTAAAATTCTTTATCTTGAGAAATGGTCCTTAAGCCTAGACAGATGATCAGTAGAATCATCTGGAAAGATACAGTTATGGAGAGGGAGATTGTTCGATATTGGTGTCCTACACATGGATGCATTATTTCTGAAAGTGGGTCAAGCAATATAAGCCATTCTTAAACATCCCATAGAAGGAGCTGAGTACATACCATGTTAAAAACCAGTCTCAACTGTGTCCAAAGAGAGCTACTCCTAATCATCCCTCTTTTGCTTCTTCCAAAATAATGATGGATTAAAATAGACATGGAAGAGTCGGCCAAATTTTCTAAGTATTTATTTATCTATTTTGTATGTGTGTGCCTAAATATGTATATATGTTTACAATATGCAAGCATGAACCTGTCCCCTGAGAATGGAATTACAGATAGTTGTGTGATGCCATGTAGATGCTGGGAATTGAATCTGGGTCCTCTGCAAGAGTAGCAAATGCTGTTAACTATAAATTCATCTCTACAGCTAGAGTTGGATTAATAATAATAATAATAATAATAATAATAATAATAATAATAATAATAACAACCACTTAAGTTATCTTACCTTGATAATGTAAGAATAGAAAATGCTAGGCTATATAGATGGTTGCAACAACAGTGTTTATTGGTATAAATTGAGCCCAGGGAGTAAAACAATTTCTTTGAATTATGTGGTGGCACCTGCCCTGAGGTGACTAAGACAAACATTATAATGCTGTTATGTGAATTACCTTAAAACATACATGGATCTTTGTGTTCACTCTAGCAAACATTTTGGGAGATGTGGATCAAATTCGTAGTAATCATGTCATTCTGAAGATTTAAAACCTTGAGATTAGTTTTGCTTTACATGTCTTTAAAGGCTAGAGACAGACTCTCGATTGTTTCTGAATAGTAAATACTTAGATAAGTATCTGAGGGCACAGGGAGATGACTAAACTGGTGAATGGCTGGCTTTGTAAGCAAGGGGACCTGAGTTTGATCCCTCAGAGGACATATAAAAAAAGCAGGGTATGGTGGCAAGTAAATAAAATTTCAGATCTAAGGAGGTAGAGACAGAATGATCCTTGGAGATTGCTGGCCAGTTAGCCTAGCCAATTTGGAAGTGGCCCTATAAGTAATAGTATTGGTGATAATAATAATAACAGTAGTAGTAATAATAATATTAATCATGCAGATGGCACCTGAGGAATGACTCTGAGGTTGACCTCTGGCATCCACACACATGTACAAACACACACACACACACACACACACACACACAGAGAGAGAGAGAGAGAGAGAGAGAGAGAGAGAGAGAGAGAGAGAAAGAGAGAAACCCTAGCTCTATAAAACTGAAAGGAAAGCCACCTAGAATCTAGTAGATATAGTGAAAAAGGATTCAATGAGTGAAGACAATAAAGAAGACATTCCTCATGGAAGAGAAGATACATTTTTTAGAAGACTAAAACTCTTTTAGGGTTTTAAAGTCTGCTTGTTCAAAACTAAAGGTTTCCAAATATGTCTCCCATGTGTGTGGCATTATTCTTAGCGGATCACAAGTCTTACATCAGGCTATGTAGATGTAATTGTACCACATCTACCATCTCCTTCTGGGTGGGCTTTTTCCATGGATCCTCACCACTTCCTCCTTTGGTATTCCATAACCTCACCAACTCAATATTTAGTGTGAAGAATTTTGCACACGACTTGAAAGAATAATAGAGTTTTAAAGTGGCTTTTGTTAAGATATGTTCTAAAAATGGGTAAAACTCTCTCACCTTCAATCTGGAAGTGGGGGCTCATTCCTCTTCGGGCCTTGAATCATAGTGAAGACATTGGTCATTTTCAAGCTGTCAGTGTCTTAGTTACTTATGGCTACTCAGAAACCCAGCTCCTTCCCTGGACAGCAATTACTAGGTCTGCATGCCAAGCTGGGAAGTGTAATGCATTTTCCAGGAGCAGTTGGCTTCTTGGGAGGATGCTTGGCGATGGTCCCCTATGAAGTCGCCTACTGCCCTAACTTGCGCTTCTACGATATGCAATGAGCTATGTGGGCTGATGTGCTTTCCGGGCTCTGTTGGTTTCAGTTCAAATCTTTTAGTGACTTTTGTCCCATCTCCCTGCTTTTTAAAAAAAATCTGGCTGCTGAACCTACAGCCCTGACTTTGCTACGCAAGTGTTCTACCACTAAGCTAAATCCCAAATCCTTTGGCTCACCTCTTAAATGATGGAGAATTGTATCCACTTAATCCACAATGGGGGAAAAAGCTATTAAAGTACAAACTAGAACAGTCCATATATGGACTTTCCACAAATTCTCATCTTAATGTTGGAAGGAACAGACAGGTTCATTGTGTTCTTCTTCCTTCCTAATGGAGGAATCTCCACCAGAACGCTAAGCAGGAGCGATTCCAGGTCTTCTTAGAAGCCCTTGGTGACTCAGAAATTGTGCTTTTAATTCAAATCACTTTATCAATGGATTGCTCCATTTTTTAAAAGTACATTTTAATATGGAGGTGAAATTGCCCTTCCTACGATACATATGCATATGTGCATGCAGGTATTTATGTAAAGGTGTGTGTGTTCTTTTAACTCTTCCATTTGCTCATTCATTTGTTGAGCATCAGAGGATAGCTAATGTCTCTTTGGTGTCATCAGATGCTCTCTCTTTCAGTTTGAGGCTCCAACACAGCCAGTGCCCTAAAGAGTAGTACCCTAAATCACTATGATTTTCAATGATGTTTAAGAAAACTGAAGAGCAGAAAGATAAGAAATTGGTCCAAAGGTCAGTGCAATGGTTCCGTGGATGTAGGTGCTCCTCACCAAGCCTCACAACCTGGGTTCAGTCTCTGGGACATATATGATAGAAGAATCAAACTGACCTCAAGTTTTTCTGTGACCTCTATATGTGCACCTTGGCAAAGGCACTACCTCTTTCTAAACATACACAAATAAATATACAAAAAAGAAGGTTTTAATAAACCTTTCCATAACCAGCACAAAATTTTATTCTGACTACAAATTCATTAGCCAATAAACTACACCATATTTCTTAAAATAAAAAACTGAGTTATTTTTAAAATAAGCAACTGCCAGCTTGGGATATTTTTTCCTTTCTATTGTTTCTTGTGTTGTTTGTTTTCATTATTTTTGACATAGTAACAGTTGTATAACTTTTAATTTTATCATGTGAGGCACATCTACATTTAATTAATACAGTCAGTTCTTTTAGCCATTGCATGAGGTTATTCCTTTTTGATTAAATTAATTAAAAGAAAAATCTGGACCTTGGAGACTGGAGGGAGAGGGGGAGGATGAGTAGGGGAGTGGGAAGAGGGGAGGAAGTGGAAATTTTGAATGGTATTATTTATAAAGCAATAAAAATTAAAAAAAAGAAAAAAGAAAAATCTGAACTCATCTGGGATTTGAACCCAGGATTTCTTACACCTAAAGCAAGAATTATATCTCTAGACCAATGAGCAACTCTGAGGTTGTTTTTTAAAACACATTTTATGTGCTAAAAACTGAACCTTAGTTTCCCAAAGCCTGATTCTGATGACCACCCAATCCTTTCCAAGTTTGATTCACGTGAGTGTTTTTAATCTTTTGTTTTATTCTACACATTATATTTTTCTTTTTGAGGCATGTTCTCATATATGGTTCTTTGGTTCTCAGAGGCTGGCTCTGATCTCATTCTGTAGTAAGGGATGGCCTGGAACTCTTACCTTGAGCAAGGATCCCCAAGTGCTGGTATCACAGGTGTACACCATCATGCCATTCCGCCATTACCACATCACACTGTCTGCTGTCACTCTCCCAGCAAGGGCACATCTGTGGATGTCTCATTCTTGTGATGTTCTTTGAGGATGTTGTTTAACATAAGCCAGACATAGAGGCCTTATCCCCTCCTCTATGTGTCTAGAAGGTCAAGTTCTGGAAAAGTCTGTGGAAGAAACCTCTGCTAAAGTTTTAATATATATATATAAAATTCCTTTTCCTCTTTCTAGAATTTAGAGCCCTTTACTAACTAAATTGTCATACATTATGACTCTGGGATCTTGAATGAGCTTTTGACATCTGATATCTCTGCACTCAAACTAGAAAGGTTAGACCTGCCCCTTGGGGTAAATGAGAACTAAAATGTGTCAGACTTTGTAGAACAATGCCTGGCAGTTACACCGGTCTGACATCATTACCGTTACTATGATTACGAGAGGATCTAGAAAAGCAATTGAATTAAACTAATCAGCAATTACTAACACCATCTACCAAATGAGTTTAAAATCTCTAAGCTTTCTATTCTACTTATTGTTCTTTGCTAAAAGTATCTGCGGTAAAATTCATATTCGGGTATGGGGTGGGGGTGGGGACATGGGAAGATGGTTGGGTAGTTAAAAAGTACCTCCTGTACAATCATATGGATCGGAGTTCATATCTCTAATATACATGTAAAATATGTCAGGTGTAGCTGCACACACACCTGTAACCACAGCGTTGCTAGGGGCAGAGACAGAGGAATCACCAAGGAATGGTAGCTAACCAGTACAGCTCGGATTGTGAGTCTCAAGGTCATATACTAAGGGAACAAGGCAGAGGGTGATAAAACACCAAACACCATCCTCTGACCTCACCACACACAGACACATTTTTTTTTTAAGTTAGAACATAAATCCCCATGTACTGGTTCTGGCTTCCCTTTCCAGATGAGCCACTGCCCAGATGTGCTGTTGTGTTGCCTTAAAAGGGGTATTACTCCCTTAAAATTCATTTTCGTTATTTCAGAACTTTTATCTAACTAGATCCTGCCTCTCATCTTTCAATTTTTCCCTTTTTTTCATCTATGGGATCAGTGTGTGCCTGCATATTTTCTAAAATTTCTTTTGGACTTATCTGGAAACCATGATGACTAACCCTTCTGTTGCTAACTCATTCTCATCGGACTATTTGTGATTTAAAAATCAAAATCGTGTCTATTTTTTTCAAGGAATCTCTCTGCCATGGGATAATATTTATTTTTTCTCTATGAACATGTTGAAGTCTGCTTTCCCAAAGCCAAGGTCATATCCAAATATGCCAGCAAAGATAATTATAATGATTATAGGAAAAACAGATGTTTGAGAAAATCCAAATCATTTTAAGAGATTATCAGTTCACCTAGTAGGTAGGTGGAAGGAGGAACAGTTTTAAAAAGTTTGCAGCACTTATTAGAACCTAAGTCAGAATTGGGACTGGAGAGATGGCTCAGTGCATAGGAGCACTTCCTCTGCAAGTATAAGGACCTGGGTTCAAATCTCCAGAACCCACATTAAAGTCTGGCATGGTACAGAGAAAATTGGATCCCAACATTTCCTAGTTGGCCAGCCTTGTCAAATTTATAAGATTTCCTTGAGACCTTGTGTCCAGGAAATATGACAGAGCAAGTTGTGGCAAGCCCATGTTATGATAAATGCACATGACTTACATAAGACATACTCATGTGACTATATTAAAAAATACAGAATACACATTCTCAACTACAAACAGAGTCAGTCTCTCTCTCTCTTCATACACAAAGGCAAGTGAGGATTAATCTGTTGATTTATCTGAATTACAAATGGAAAAGAGAGTAAATTATAAATTCTAAGTATTCTTTTCATCAAAGACCAAACTGTTTTGAGTTTATGTGTGTGAGTACTTTTGCCCGCATGCATATATACTGTGTGTATGCATGGTGTCCTTGGATCCAAGGATGCCAGAAGAGGTCACCATATCCCCTGAACTAGAGCTAAGATAGTTCTAAATGCTATAGGGTGCTGGGATCAGAGCATGGATCCTCTGTAAGATCAGTCAGTGTTCTTTACCTCTGAGGCATCTCTCAACCCTTACTCAACTTTTTACAAACTTTGTGAACAACTAAAGTTTGGAGTCCTGTTGCAGCAGAATATGGGGAGGGTCTCTCTTGGTACAGTCTCAAAGAACATTCCCCATTTATGGAGTTATCTGTCAGCATACTCACAACATACCAAACCCAATGTCATGCATCTTACAAAATGATTATTTTAAGGATTCTTTCAAAATAAAATCTTTTTTTTTAAACTGAAAACGTCCCAGAAATTTTGAACATCTCAGGTTGTCATTTTTTACTTTGTATATTTTATACTTTTGCTTGAGAATTTCTAATGCATCTTGACAAATTCACTCTCCCACCCACCCCAGGTACTCCTCAACTGCCTCCCAAGTTGCCTTCCCAATTGCAAGAGCTTCTATTTCTTCTTCTTCCGCATCCTTTATCTCCACCTTCTCTTCTTCCTCTTCCTCTTCTTCCTCCTCCTTTTCCTCTTCGTCATCTTCTTCTTCATTGAGTCCATTTAGTGCTGCCTGTATAGCATAGGTGAAGGAGCATCTGATGGTGCATGTGCACCCTCTCTAAGAAAATGTTCATGAGGAAATCTAACTCTCTCTTCCACAACAGACATCAGTCATCAAATTATTTACAAGGAACAAGTCGACATAACAAGGTCTACATGTTTACAGAAGTTTTTCGAATTAGTATAAGTATAAAAAGTATACAAAGTACTTTAGATTTGTTTAAGAGAACCAAAGTATGAATACATTTCAATAAAGCATTATTACTTACTTTTTTCTGATTGCTTTTTGTGAGACGAGGTTTCACTCTTCAGTCCGGACAGGCCTTGAACTTAGGGCCGTCCTTCTTCCTCGGTGTTTAAGGTGCTTAACTCTGCGCATGAATAAAGCCTGGTTCTATTCATTTATTTTCCCTTCGGTATTCACAGCTGCGAAGGTGAAACTTAGTCAGCCTTCTGTTATTTTCTGTGTGTGGACCGCTATAAATGAAAAACAAGAAAGTTGATCATACACGAATCGTAGTAGTTTTAGAAGAAGAATAAAATTCTGTATCTTACAATATTTTTATTGATTTGTAGCAAGCCATCCCAAGCTTGAAGTAGACTTCATAATTCCAAGTTTTCTGAAATTAATTTTTAATGGAATATTGTTCTTTGGGCTAGATGAATAAGGAATTCAAGTGCATTTATTAAAGCAAGCCTGACTGCTGGAACAACTCACCAATACATTGTGTCACACGTGAGTGATGTCAGAACCTACCGCTTAGAACAAATTTTAATGTAATCACTGAACTGCTCTGGCTAGCTAAAGAAGTACGAGTTTATCCAGGGACATGCCCTGAAAACTGAGCTTGCTCCCTTCTTCTTTGATTTGGCTGTAATTCTTTTCACAGCCTAAAATTCACAGAACCATTTGTTATTCATTTTGGTGGCAGTCTGTCTCTGTCTGTTGTCTTTGTGCATGGGCCTAAAGCTCTTAAACTGAAGACATAATCCACAACATGTAAAAATAGAACAACAGCTACCTCGAAAGACAATGCATAGGTAACATTTTCCTATCCCTCAAGTTAACTAGTGAGGTGGAAAATGTCAGCATTCAGGGGGTTAAAGAACAGCTGACGCCTCATGGAAACTTTGAAAACCATTCTATTTATAAACAATTCTATTTGGATATCACATTTTCTATAATACTATTGGCTTGCTTTATTTTTGTACCTTAGAAAGTTTCCATGAACCGTAGGATAGGGTCTCAGAGATATCCTACTTTCAAATTGTTTTACCTATTTTCTGTTTTGACTTCTGACTTTATCAAGTTTGTGTAATTTATTTCAGGGCTCCACAGTCTTAAATTTGTTTTCAAATGCATTCTCCAGATAATTATAATTTCATAGTGAGGAATAGCTAGGAAAATTGTTGAATTTGCATACTTGTTATGTTGTAAGAACTAAGGCATGTCACATCAGAGACAATTAAAATCATATGGGTGTCACATTAGATATGCATAAATAATTACTTTTAATTATGGTTCAAATGAAAGAATTATAATCTTCAGTCTTTGTGAAGAAGGCATTGCCAAAAAATGAGCAAACCAAAATATAACTTTTTAGGTGGAGAAGTAAGAACAGTATCTGAGAAAAGATCAAGGGCCCTGTTTTTTTTAATTAAATTGGATAATGCAGTCTCTTACAAATTCATGATTTTAGCATCCTTTGAAGGAAGCTTTGAGATTTGGTAGCTGATGACTTGAGAGACAACTTGACCTAAATACGAAATCTATTTCCTAAATAGTCACGGACATACACATAAACACAAACACAGGCACAGGCATATGCATGCACACACGCACGTACACACACACACACACACACACACACACACACACACATACAGAGCACACACATACTTCTTTGAGGTAGGGTCTTCCAGCTTTGAACTTACTACCTAGCCATGCATTCGAGCGCATTCTTGAACTTTTATTCCTCCTGCCTCTATCTCCTTAGTACTGGGGTTCTGCATACTAGGGGAACACTCTCTATGCCAATGCTCTTCCATTCTTTCTCCACTCCACCCACTCAAAAATGCTTATTGTTTCATTTCCTACTTTATGTATAGGTGTTTAACATTAATGTTACTCTTCTGGAAGAAGCCATTTGGAGTCATAGAAGTTGTGCTTTGCTTAGCCTAATGTTGAGTATAGGTGACTCATTACTGAGAAAGTGATGTGAGCTGGAGATGGTTATGGAAGTAACAGAGGCTGTGCTATAGCAAGAGAGCTAAATATGAAGTCAATAAGTGGAGTTTGTAAGCATGTGAGTCAGTCGAGCTCGGGCAATATCTTTGAAGTTAGAGCAAATGATCAGAAAAGATGGTTCACTTAGAAAAACAACATCGATCCAACATACAGAAATATACCACCTTGGGTTTGCCACCTGAAGAGTGGGAAGTTTTGAATATTACCACATTTGAGACTCATAAAAAACATTGTCTAAATTGTTAAAATGCTGACATTATAGGAAACCCCAATATGTTAGAAGAACATGGTACCCTTACCTTTTTCATTCTAACACGACTTCCGTTTCTGACACTCGCAAAATTCCCACACCTATATCCACAAGTGTCATAAGAATAGCATTTCTTGTCTGCGAGGCTAGAGAGATGGCTTAGCAGTGAAGATCACTGGTTACTCTTGCAGAGGACCAACGTTCAATTCCCTGCACCAACGTGGCTGCTCACAACTCCCTGAAACTCCAGTTTCAGGAGCTTTGATGTGCTCTTCAGCCTTCTATGTGTGCCAGGCCACCACATTGTGCAAAATCATGTATACAGATACTAATAAACATAAAAGTAGATAAATTTCTTAAAGAATACATATTGTTTTTCAGAGCAGATTATATGCACTGGTACTAGAGTCTGGCAAGCACTTCATCACATTTTATGTTTGCATTTATTTTGTTTTATATTTTCTTGTATTAATTTTGTTAACAGTGAATACTTAAAATCTGTTATCATTTAATTACAACCTTCATCCATCAGCATTTATTATAAAGGTATTCTACCTAATAATTTCCCATTCTTGTTTGTTTGTTTGAGAGGGTATTTCTACATAGCCCTGGGTGGCCTGGAACTCACTATGTAGACCAGGCTGTCTATGCCTCCTGACTATAATTTCCCATTCTTAGTACATGGTTAAAAACTCAAAAATCCATATAAACATATGCCATCGTTAGAGTTTCTATTGCTGGGATGAAACACCATAACTGAAGATCAAGCTGGGGAGGAAAGGGTTTATTAGGCTTACACTTCAGTACTACCCTTCATTACCAAAGGAAGTCAGGAGAGGAACTCAAGCAGGGCAGGACCCTGGAGGCAGGAACTGATGCGGAGGACATGGAGGGGAGAGCTGCTTACTGGCTTGCTTCCCATGGCCTCTTCAACGCACCTTTTTAGAGAACCCAGTGATAGCTCCACCCACAGTGGGCTGGGCCCTCCCCCATTGATCACTAGAGGAAAAAAATGTGTTACAGCTGGATCTCAAAGAGGCAATCCCTCAGCTGAGGTTGCTTCCTTTGATGATTCTAACGTATGTCAAGTTAACACACAAAACCACCCAGTACAACATCATACAACATACTGCATATTTTGTTGTTTGGTTCCTCGATGCTTGGACTCTATTCCAGGGCCTCAGACATGCTAGGCAAGTGCTCTGCCACTGTGTCCCAGGCCCATATCCTTTATTTTTGACCACATCTATGAAAGAGAAATTTTGTCTTCCCAACCTAATCCTTTTTCTCTAGAAATTTCAGTTAGTTTTTAAACAATTCCATTGATAGAGCTTGCATCTCATTCATCAATGCAGCATGATTTTCATTCATTAAGGAGCCATTTTTGGTTGTAAATTTTGCGCAAACGTAAAGCTCTGTTATCTGCCACCAATGTGCCTTGTTTTGTATGTTCCCGATTTTCTCACACTAGAGAATCTGCCTTGTTCCACACACATTGTTCTTTTTGTTTTAGGTAGGTTTCCCTTTTCTCAGGTTCCCAAGGGCCTAGTTTAGTGTTTGTTGGAATTGAATGAAAATTATTTGCCAAATATATAAAAGAAAGTCCATGAAAAAAATAGCTGCTATTTCCTGTCATAAATATTGTTGGTTCCTTTATCGAGTTTCACAATTCACCCTTATCCATCAAAGGCTATTTACTATAAACACCTGTGAATTGTTGCCTGTGTGTTTATTTCTGGTCCCGGATACATGAGCCATTTGTATACAAAGTCCCACTAGCAGTTCCGTGCTTAACCAGACAGGCCCAAGGAGTTGATTCACTAAACCTCAGGCTCCTCGTCCTTTGCTGGGAAACTCCTACAATTCATTATCATATTTTAACATTTTTGTTGGCATAATCATGCAGATATCTCAGACTTAATTAGATCTTCATTATTTTTTTCCAATTATCTTCTGGTTTTAAAATACACTGAGCATAAATCTTATCCAAAGTCCCTGCATATTGTGGTCCTGAATACTGTACCTGTTGTGTCTTATAGATAAGTCGACTCCGGGGATAAGAGTATCAAATGTCTCTCAAAGCTGTACTACTATGTTAGATGAAAAAACAAGCAAATGAAACAAAACAAGAACCTGTAGGATCCGGGATATATTTTAGCCTTAAGGTAAAGTATTATATTTATGAGTATCCAATAAAAACAGCAGTCTCACTGGGACACGTGTATCTGAGAGTCAGGGTTGCAGTTGAGTGGAATGGCCTCTCACCATCACCCTCAAGGTGGACCCTAGAGGTTTTTGTCAAAGGAGAAAAACTAAAAGGATGCAAAATAGAAAAATTTAAAATATGTGAGTGCTGGGTAGACCTTAGAGGAATGGAACAAATAAATGAGCAAGCCCAGTAGCAGATGTGTTTAGTAATGCTTGCCCTACCCAAGACTGGATGATTTTCTATAATACCTTTATGCTTTCTCTAGTACTTTCCCCAAAAGGTAAAACATCACTGGGACTTCATTTCCCATTTAGTCTTCTTACCATTTGGTCAATGGTCTCCCAACAATACTTGCTGGATATTTTCAGCAGCAACAAAGAGTATTCTTCCCATCATCCAGCCATCTATACTCTGTTTACTCCCTTCGCTTCCTGTGTGACAGCAGCAGGAAGTCCAGGCATCTTGGTGAGACTCTGAAAGTGGGTTGAGAAGCTCTTGTCCTCTACTGGGTTGGCAGGGCACATTGACAGGTATGGGCTGCATGGAGGAGGAAGCAAAACTGGGAGAGTTGATAAAGAAAGGACCAAGTGAGATGAAAAGGGACAGAAAATGAGTCATACTGATGGAAGTAGGAAGGGGGAAGTGGTGGGACAATGGGATACTGAAGACTTAAGACTGATGGATGGTAGTGTTTCCTACCATAACTGCACCCAAGATGAAAGTGCCTGTGCCATACCTTAGCCCTAGGTCTTCACCCCCTCTCTGCAGCCCCTAGAGATAAAATGTATATATAGCTAAGGAATTAACTGAAGCATATAAGTACTATAAAACTATAAGAAGAGGTTGCTTGCATGATATGTTCTAAAAGATTTGTATGATATATTTAAATATGACAAATTTTACTGCTATCAAGATATTTTAATGATCCACTGAGAAAATGGAGGGGGATGGATCTAGGGCAGAAAGGATATGAGGGTGTCTAGCAGGAGTGGAAAGAAGGGAAACTGTAGTTGGGATATATTATTAGAGGGAATGATCTATTTTCAATAAAAAAATGAAAAGAAAAAGAAAAACAAGCAAACAAACAAAAAGATGCTGTACACCTAAATACTGAAACAGTAGGAAGTTGGCATAGTCTCAAACTTTACATTTGAGACAAATGTGCTATGCTCAGGATTGGGTTAATTGATTAGTCCTCATTAAAATCAGTCACAGAGACTGGTTCTTTCCAAGAAAGGAAGGAAGGAAGGAAAGAAGGAAGGGAGGGAAAAGAGAAGAGAGGAGAGGGGAGAGGGGAGCGGAGGGGAGGGGAGAAGAGAAGAGAAGAACCCATGTTTCTCATATATTACTGATTCCTCTTAGAAAACATTTCTCTATTCCAGTTCACAAAACAGTCTTGTATGTGAGTGTAGAAGATGCCTATTCTATATCCTACTTCTCCAAGTCCATTGTAGTCATCAGAAAATTAAGTTTGCTTGATTTGAATAAATACTATGCTTTTAGTCCAGTTTGTTCTTCTTAAAATGCTCCTTTGCTTCCTGAGGTTGACCTGTGGTACCACATTCCACAAGAAGTCAAACACTAGGCTAGTATTTCACACATGTAGACTCCTGAGCAGATCATATGTATTAACTTCACAGAATGGCAATGACACAACACTCAGGCCATGGTGAAGTAATCAGTCTCCTGAAATAACATTCTCCATGATTTCATAGCTCATTTATAAAGAGGAAAAACAAAACAAAACCTGACACAGGTATGTAGTAAGACGAGGAGCAGGCTGTGTCCTGCTGCCCAGCTAGCTTAACCCCTGAAATAACCACACAGAAATTGTATTAATTAAATTACTGCCTGGCCCATTATATCTAGCCTCTTCTTAGCCAACTCTCATATCTTGATCTAACCCATTTCTATTAATCTGTGTTTACCACGAGGTCGTGGCTTAGCAGGAAAGATTCTAACCAGTGTCAGTCTCAGACAGGAGCTTAATGGCGTCTGCCACACTGCCTTCTTCCTCCCAGAATTCAGTTCTCTTTTCCACACCTATCTAAGCTCTTCCCTATCAAAAGGCCAAGGCAGTTTCTTTATTCAACCAATGAAAGAAACACAAATACAGAAGGACCTCCTATGCCACAGGTATCTGACAACCATACCACTGTTTTCAATCTTTAAATGAAGTACATGAAATGTGTTTCTCAGAAATTGACCTATAATAGAAACGACTATCAAAATCAAGCTCTGGGATACAAGATGTGTTCTTTAATAGTATAAAATTAAAACCATTCTGGTCCATTTTCAGTATGAGATGTGTCTGAAACTCATTGCTATGTCTCAGATAACAGGAAGCACTAAACCCCCGTCTCCTCTGGCAGCTGGAGCCGGCTTGCCTGAAAACATTTTATTTTCTGTTAAGATTGCAAAGTTATGGGCAATCAATTATTTCCCTGAACCCAGCTATCAGAGAAGAGGAGAGGATCATGGAGGATGGGGAATTTAGGTTATGGGCTATGATTGACAAGCAAGAGAGATGATAATTCCCCAGAGAGCTTAGTCAATAAGGAGTTCAGAGGGCAGAAGAATGTGATTTGAAATACACAAATCACTGTTTTACAATAAATCAGGGTACCAGCCACTTTTGCCTTCTGTTGAGGCTGATATTTGGCTTCTTTGGAGACAAAAATCAATCTTATCTGTCTTTATTTCATTTATCTGAGTTACAAATACTCTTATTAAGAAGTGAAGATCATTGTTACTCAGGAGCAAATGCTGAGAAGAGATGTACTAACCACTCAAGCTCACAAATGTATATATGCCCTCTCTAATACATTGATAAAATGTTCAATGAACACAAAGCATGCATGCAATACATATGTTGTATGTATCAAAATGCATAAATATTGTAGTAATAATATATATGTATGAGATAAACCATAAGTATGCATAATTATATACCTAGTCTTTTATGTCAATTAATATTTGATTTTTTAAATTTTAATGCAAATATTCTGAATACATTGATAATGTATAAAAACTGAAAGTAAAAACAAAATCACTATTATTAAATGAATGCCATAAAATTGTATGTATATATTTAAGCATCTAATATTTCTAGAGATGTGAGTTTGTCTTACAGAAGACTGGCAGTTTAAGTCATTAATTGATCTCCATTAATAGTCTCTCCTCAGGGGTATAGCTCAAGGGTAGAAAACTTGACTGTAGAAATATTTACCCAAAATCCTGGATCCTCATCCTCCACAAAAGCTTTTTTATTACTAAGGGTTCAGGTTAGTTTGGATTGTCAATTTGATTGGATCAAGAAATGCCTAGGGCACCAGCGAGGCACTCCTACTAGTTCCTATCTGAGGATATTTCCAAAGAGGATGAAGTAAGAGGAAAAGACCTGCTCTGAATGTGGGTGGCACAGAATAGAACAGGGAAAGAAGGGGAGCTGGCTAGGTCCTGTCATTCTCCTTTCTCTGCTTTCTTTTCTGCTGCGAGCCCAGCAAGCTGTTCATTCTCCTACAGGCGCAATCGCCAGCTGCTCCTGCCTCCACACCTTCCTCCCGGTAAGCAGATACAGCTACAAACCATATGCAAAAATACACTCCTCCTCTCTTAATTTTCTTCTAGTCAAGTCCATAGATTAGAAAAGTAAATAACTGACTATTATTTTTGAGCAATAGATGCAAAAGTCATTAATTGGCTGAATTTCCTTCTATTTGACCAACATGTAGTACGCTTTTGCTTCCATGAAGTTCTTGATTAGATCTTAACTACATTATCTCTTCCTGAGAGATGCCTTCTGTGAGATAGTATTAAATGAGCCTGGTGATGTTTCCATCTTCTTACCCTACCTTACCTTCTGTTTTAGTTATTGTTCTATGGCTGAGAAAATACACCATGACCAAGATAACACTTCGGAGGCTTGCTCACGATTTTAGAGGTTTAATTCATGTTTATCATGGCAAGTAACAGGGTACCATGTTGTTAGACCGGTAGCTGAGAGTTTTACATCCTTATCTTAAGGCAATAAGCAGAGAGAGAGAGAGAGAGAGAGAGAGAGAGAGAGAGAGAGAGAGAGAGAGAGAGAGAGAGAAGGACGGAGGGAGGCTTGGGACTGGGTATTGTTTGGGCTTTTGGAGCCTCAAAGCCCACTCCCAGAGACACATCTCCTTCTACTTTCTATGAGGGAACATCCACTCCAACAAGTCCATACCTCCTAATCTTCCCAAACAGTTCCATTCTCTGGTAACTAAGCATTAAGATAAATGAGACTATGGGGGACAGTTTTGATTCAAACCACCATCCCTTCTCTTTCCTTCCTTTCTCTTCTTTTGCTCCCTTCCCTTCTTTTCCCTTCCCTTCTCTCCTTTCCTCTTCTCTCCTCTCCCCTCCCCTCCCCTCCTCTCCTCTCTTCTCTTTCCTTCCTCTTCTCCCCTCCCCCATGGCCCTTTCTCTTCCTTGCCATCCACTCTCTTTAAGTTTACTTCATTTTTTTTCTCCTTTCCTCTTTTACTATTGCTTAGTCATGTCTATTTTCCTCAAGAATTTTTTTTTTCAAGACAGGGTTTCTCTGTAGCTTTGAAGCCTGTCCTGGAACTAGCTCTTGTAGACCAGGCTGGCCTCTAACTCAGAAAGATCCGCCTGCCTCTGCCTTCTGACTGCTGTGGCTCCCTCAAGAATTTTTAATGATCACTAACTATTTATATATGATTTAATCATGGTGCCATGTTCTCTGTAGCAATGATGAGTACATACTGCTCTTGGAGATGGCTGTTCCAATTAACCTACATAGCAACTTTTGGGAACGGACAGTAGTTTTACCCCTACATTACAGACGAGGGAAATGATGTTCAGGTGATGAGATGACTTTTCCAAATCATGACTATAAGACATTCAGATGAGATCTCAACCAGCACCTCCCAAAATTATTGTCAAAAAGGGCTTCCAGCCAGGAAGGTAAAGACCTTCAGGTAAGTTCCAGTTTTAGTTACTCAGTGTCTCAGAACCTGGTTTTCATAAAACTACAGCACCTCTGGATGGCTTCACCACATTTCTTTAAATTACTTTTAAAAAGAAAATAAAAGAAAAATAACTACCACCACCAATAACTAAAAAAGACATTTTCACCTCAAATGACAAACCTATCCTCAAAAACAAGCTGATAAAAGACCAACAAGAATGGTGATAATATATTTGTGTTACAATTTTTGTTTGTGTATGACAGAGACAGAGAGAGAGAGACAGACAGACAAAGAGGATACATGTATGGAAGTCACCTGTGAGAATTTGGAATTTGATCCCATGTGGTTTCCAGAGATAGAACTGAAGTTGTCAGTCTCGGTGGCAAGTGTCTTTACCTATGTGTGGAGCCATCTTACTAATCTGAGAGAATATTTTTATTTAGCTCATTTTTGTTCAGAGGTAAAGGATGAAAGAAGAAAGTTCAATTTACGAGTCTCACAAAGCAGAGTTTGTTGCACATGATATTTATGTGATATCTAGTTTCTGCAGTAATTTTCAAATGCAGATACAGGTCTTGCACGCAGCTTGCTCTTAGTGTTTGGCTTTCTCATTCAACAGTTACTTCAATTCACTGGAAACAAGCCTGGGAAAAGCAGTTTGTTATTATTTGTATTTTCTGTAATGCCTATCAATCACACTCAAACCCTTGGGGTTAGACATTATGAAAAGATTTTTTTTTCCTAACCAGTGTGGAAGACTACAGAAGCCAGTAAGGCTCGGGTTTCCTAATGTTATCTCAACATCAAATGTCCATAAATCCTTTTGCAAACTAAATTTCCTTTCCTCTGACCGTTTTTCTTCTAGTTTCCTATTTAAAACATTGCTTATAACTTACTTCAGCTACTGGCTTTTTACATGTTTTATACCAAGAAAAAAAATCCATATGATTGGCTTCCCAACATTAGTCTATGACTTATTTCCTTACCACTTCCCCAGCTTCCAGACATCTATAAGAACTTTTAATGTCTGACTCTCTTTACTGTAGCCTCTCCTATTCCCTCAGGCTGATGTGCCAAATCAGATGGGAAAAGAAACTCCTCTAGACTTTCACAGACCCTGTCGGCTTCCCAAGTTTTATTTAGACAGTGCCCTTAAAGAATGAATCAATGTAATATTATAATAAAAGTCTAGAAACCTCACTCACTTTGGCTATTTAATGATTGCAGTGTTGAAAGGTCTTATCTATGTGCCCGTTGAGACACATTACCAAGAGTTGAGGGGCTATGCTCCCTCTTGTTTTTATAAATGGCCTTTTTCACGAAAACCAAAAATACTCAGAACCAATTTTCTGTCCTTATTTCACCCCCATGTTGTTTATTGTAGATCCTCTGCAGCTGTTGGAAAAGAGAAAACACCTTGTTCGAAACAGGATGTCATCATATACTCCATAAGACGGGCTTTGCTGGTGACTGAGAAAGGAGACGTGACATAATGCATTTCAGAAAATGAGCTAGAAGTGGTGGCTCATGCCTGTAATCCTGCCACTTCAGGGGCTGAAGCAGAACCGTTGCTACAAATTCAAGGTCAGGCTGGGATATAAAAAGTAGTACATCGTCTTTGTCTCAAGACTACAAAACTCTGTTGAGGAATTCAATCAAACCATGTAAGATAAATACATAGACACCTCTCCAGTGTGTTAAGTGAATATCCTTGGTTTAAATACAGCATTGATATTCACAGCTGAAATCTAACACAAAATATATTTAATATGTTATCAATAAGTAATCTTTGTGAGTCAGGTTTATGAGTTCTGAAATATCGTTTGTTCATGTTTGTAACTAAACTTAAATTCAAAAATAAGATGAACATGGCTTGCAGTAAGCCTTCACAAAAAGCAAGGTTTGCTTCATAGATTCTAAGCTCAACTCATTTTATACTCCCAGAGTATCCTCCAAACCAGACTGAATCTAAACTGTGATGATTGTAGAAGCATAGCTCTGTTGATTCATTCTCAATCATTAATATCCTTTGGGTTGGGGCTCCTTCTGGGAACCAGTTCTGCTAATCAGGTGTTAGGAATCTGTCTTCCCATCTTTCTCAGACTTAGGAAAACACTGAGGAAAGGCTGTTTCTGTGAATTTCAATACTGGCCTATGCATTTGACATACTCCTTTCCCTTTGCTGTGACTACAGAAGAAGGCCCCTTCCTCTAAGTTCTCTGCCTTCTCCACATCCAATCCTTCCTACCTACAACCCTCTCTGGTATCACTATCATTAAGCTCTTGTCTCCTCTCCATGTTGACTGCTGGTTATCTGCAGCTCTAGGGAACTTCCAAAGCACTCATCACCCTTCTGATGATTTTCAGTTTTCTGCAACAACCTCTTCAATGCAACATCAGATGTCCCTGGATTGGGCTTGGCAGTTTGGGGCAGGAAGGAAAGGGAGAGTAATGAAAGAGATATCTTCATAGGGTGGGGAGGGGGTGCTTTTCAGAAGTAGGGAGAAACATGGTGCCATGGAAATTCCCAGGAATCCACAAGAATGACCTAGCACTAGTCATTGCTAAGACTCCTAGCAATAGTGAAGAGGTTGTCTGAACTGGTCGTCTCCTATAATCAGATTAGTGACTATTCAAATTGTCATCAGAGAGCATTCATCCAGTAACTGATGGAAACAGATACAGAGATATACAGCCAAGCCCCGTGCTACCTCTGGGAGTCCTGTTGAAGAGAAAGGGGGTCAAGGTCATGACAGGGGAACCCACAGAGACAGCTGACCTGAGCTTGTGGTAGCTCGTGGATTATGGACAGACAGCAAGGGAGCATGCGCGGAACTGATCTAGGCCCTCTGCATGTGTGTGACTGTTGCATAGCTTGGTCTGTTTGTGGGGCTCCTAGCAGTGGAATCAGGACCTGTCCCTGGCGCTTGAGCGGGTTTTTGGAAACCTAATCCTCTTGCTTGGTTGCCTGGCCCAGTCTAGATGAAGGAAGAGGAGATTGGTCCTGCCTTGATTTTGTGCCATGCTTTTGAGACTCCCATGAGAGAACTGGCCTTCTCTGAAAGGATATGGAGAAGTGGGAGGATAGAGGGGAGTCAGAGGAATAATAGGAAGAGAGAAGGGAAGGAAAACTGGTCGGTATGTAAAATAAATGAAAAAATTAATTAATAAAAATGTTAATAAAAAAGATTTAATAAACACTCTACTCTGCAAGTTGCATTTGGTGATGTTTATTATGACAAAATAAATCAAACTAGAACAATAAGTCATTAAATCCAAGTAGGAAAGACTGAACTTGGATTTGGATAGTAAATTGATTTTCTAATAGGAGATTCCTGATATTGTTTTTCCAAGAACCATGACATTTAAGTACATAAAGAACAGGCTGACATTTAAAGGGTATGCTATGTTTGCTAATTTTCAGCAATATTGGTGAGCTATGCTACAAATCCATTAAAACCTACAGTGACAAACTCCAATTAGAGTCATATTTGGGTTATTATGTTAGGCTAAGTGACTGTGCCAAGTTCATAGTTAAGTATTGGAAAGGGCTTGCCCCTTAAAGAGGAGCAGAAAAGATATACCTTATTCTGAGGCTTTTAGTCTTTTGTTAAAAATAAAATTATTAATATAGAAAAATATATTTTATTAATATATTTTATTAATATCTAGATGGCTCTTTTTAATTATATTCACATAAAAATATTATAGGGCTCAAATTCTTGAAACTTATATAATATACAAGCTCTATAACTGAAAATATTTCCATAATTATATCAAAATATGTGCTCACATCTAAGTAAATACGAGAACTGGTAATTGATGAATCAGCATGTAACTGCATGTACACTATATTCAATCCTTAGAAGCCACATGATGTAAAGAGACAACAAAATCACACATCTCCTTCCTTGGATCTTCATGCTTGTAGTATAGCATTTACATACCCTACATATAAATTCAATATTTGAAAGTTTAACAAAATTATTTCTAAAGAACATCATTATGTTCAGCAAGATGGGTCAGAGGGAAAATGTGCCTGCCAGCAAGCCTGGTTGTCTAAGTTTAATTTCTGAGATCTACAGGGAGAGACACACACAAAATAAATACTACATGTAAAAGAAATGAAGAAGAGAGTGACAATTACATTTATTCCAATTAGGTCAAGTTTATTTCCATAAAATATTTTCATTGTATAGCGTTGAAGCCATAGTATCAAAAAGATTACAAAAAGAAATTTTTATTATTTGCGGTCATCTTGGAGTCCCTACTTGTTTCTCATGAACTTGTTTGTATACATAGGTATGTTTCAAAAGATCATGAAGATACTATCATTTTAATTTGTTTGTATGCATAGGTATGTTTCAAAAGATCATGAAGATACTATCATTTTAATTTGTTTGTATACATAGGTTTCAAAAGATCATGAAGATGCTATCATTTTAATTTGTTTGAATACATAGGTGTGTTTCAAAAGATCATGAAGATACTATCATTTTAATTTGTTTGTATGCATAGGTGTGTTTCAAAAGATCATGAAGACACTATCATTTTAATTTGTTTGTATGCATAGGTGTGTTTCAAAAGATCATGAAGATACTATCATTTTAATTTGTTTGTATACATAGGTGTGTTTCAAAAGATCATGAAGATACTATCATTTTAATTTGTTTGTATACATAGGTGTGTTTCAAAAGATCATGAAGATACTATCATTTTAATTTGTTTGTATGCATAGGTGTGTTTCAAAAGATCATGAAGACACTATCATTTTAATTTGTTTGTATGCATAGGTGTGTTTCAAAAGATCATGAAGATACTATCATTTTAATTTGTTTGTATGCATGGGTGTGTTTCGAAAGATCATGAAGATACTATCATTTTAATTTGTTTGTATGCATAGGTGTGTTTCAAAAGATCATGAAGACACTATCATTTTAATTTGTTTGTATGCATAGGTGTGTTTCGAAAGATCATGAAGATACTATCATTTTAATTTGTTTGTATGCATAGGTGTGTTTCAAAAGATCATGAAGACACTATCATTTTAATTTGTTTGTATGCATAGGTGTGTTTCAAAAGATCATGAAGACACTATCATTTTAAGGTGAGAAAGCCTCCCTGAAAGCCTCCCTGAGGACTCGAAGGATGTACACACTTTCTGACACTCTGCCTTTCGTTACTTCCTACTTGATATCAAATGGATGTTTCCCAGAGGCTGCTCATTAGTTTCCCAGCCACTCAGACCTGAAATAATCACTTAGAATCTCTATTAATTACAATACTGTTTAGCCTATTAGTTTAGGCATATTTCTAGCTAACTCTTAGATCTTAAATCAACCCGTCTCTATTAATCTGTGTATCACCACGAGATCGTGGCCTACAAACAAGTTTCCAGTGTCTGTCTCCCTGACTCTGCCTACGTTCTCCTCTATCTCTGCTTAGAATTCCCATTTTACTGTATTCTGCCCTGTGATAGGTCCAAGCTGCTTTATTTATTAACCAAACACATTCACAGCATACAGAGGGGAATCCCACATCATCTATGAGCTTGTCATTAAAGTTCACTCAATATATATATAATATTATAATATAATATAAATATATATATTTATATATGCGTGTACACACATGAAACAAAAAGCTTAAAAAAATTAAAAAACCCTTTATTTTAAGTACTAATATGAAAACAGTAAATGACTGTCATTTTTAAGATACAGAAAACATATCACTTATCTTTGTTCTGCACAGGACTCATAGGAAACCTAATGTTCATTCAAAAAAAAAAAACCACTAACACTTTACCTTAATTGAGGAGCACTTTTCTGGAAGATTCTAAGGTCACAACCTTGCTGTTTCCTGTTTGTAAATACACAGAATGGGATCTAATTAGACTCAAGAGGAAATGCTGCCCAGGGAATACATCTGGAGCATACAAAGGTGCAGAGACAATTCAAGGCCACGCTGAAAGAGATTGGTGTTCTGTTACACGATATGCCTATTTTTATTTCCCTCCAAAGCTGTATGGAATAAATGGATCTCCACCAAAGAATAGAGACCGCAGGGTTTATTTCGGTTACATGTGCTGGGAATAATGGGGAGAGACTGTCTAGCATGGAGCACCTGTTCCATCGTGAATAATACACAAAACCACTGAGTGCGATTACAGTGTAGCATCCTAGTCAATAATGGAAAGAACGTGCTCTGCTGGGGGTTCGCCTTTGTCTAAAGTTTTCTACTTCTCATGATTGTTACTATGGCATATAACACTTCAAGGGACATTGGCTTACGAAGAGGGGAGACTGGCAGTTGTCCTGAATCACCTGAGCAAGTACTGAAAAAATATTCTACAAGATACTTTCTCATTCTGACCTCTCATCAAAGAGAGCCAAAACAGATTTCACTGCAAGCAGAAGCTAAGGTGTGTAACCTGAATGTTCTGAATGGTTGTGTGGGCTTTGAAGAAGTATTTTCTTGATAGTAAAGTAAGCTGTCTGTCACTGGCTCTAGGTCCACAATCTTTGGTATGGAATCAATATGCAATCAGTATGACATTATTAACTCTTTGATGAAAATGAATGTTGTCTCAAATAGCCATCATCATCCCATTGCACTCCTTTTCCCTTACCACTTTTATGGCACACTGTGGACAACACATATGAAAAATATTACTATATGGAATAATGACAAACCACTTATGTATTAAAAATAATCTAGTTAATCATTCAAGATCACTGCTTCTTGTGGTATCTACTAAGTACTAAATTTTGGAAATGGTTTATCAGATGTATTTTGATTTCTTTAACACATTATTAGGAAAATCACATTAATTTTCATCCAGTTGGATCCACTGCCTAATAAATACTGAAAATACCCAAAAGCTAAATTTTGCATTTACAGTAAGTGTGAATATTTTTCAATAGAAGTTAGGACAAACACGACTTGAAGGTGATTAGCCTCTCCTTAGAAGAAAGACTAGCTTTTCAAGTTTGTGATAACAATGGTTCTATCCATTACAGCAAGGAAGGTATCTTTTAAGTTAAAATACCTAATAAATGATAGTTACAATTATTTTACAGATTTTTATATTTGTATATTGTAGAGTTAGAAATGGACTCATGTTTCTGAAAATAACAAAAATATACAACCACAATTTAGTGTGTGTGTGTGTGTGTGTGTGTGTGTGTGTGTGTGTGTGTGTGTGGTGTGTATGTGTGCATTTCCATCACATTTTCCCTCAAGGCTCAATTAAATAAACTAAATGAAGCACATTTTCTAGTTTTTTGTTTTTTTTAAAAAAGAAAACAAATTATATTTTTTCATTTTACATACCAATCCAAGTTCCCACTCCCTCCCTTCCTCCCATTCCCTTTACTTACCCCCCACCCCACCTCCCATCCACTCCTCAGTGAGGGTAAGGCACATTGTTTTGGGGAAGGCCCAAGACCCTTCCTACTATATCCAGGTTGAGCAAGGTATCCATCCAAAGAGAATAGGTTCCCAAAAAGCCAGTATAAGCAGTAGGAATAAATCCTGGTGCCGCTGCCAGTTACCCATCAGTCTGCCCCAGCCATGCAACTGTCAATCACATTCAGAGGGACTAGCTTGGTCCTATGTTTGTTCCTTCTCAGTCTGGCTGGTGTTGGTGAGCTCCAATTTCAGGATAGATATCCTATATCAAACTTAAATCAGGACAATTTAAATAGACCTATAAACTGCAAGGAAATAGAAACTGTCATCAAAAGCCTTCCAACCAAAAAAATCCCAGGGCCAGATAAGTTTAGTGCAGAATTCTACCAGAACTTCCAAGAAGAGCTAATACCTATACTCCTTAATGTGTTCCACATAATAGAAGCAGAAGGAACATTGCCAAACTCCTTTTATGAGGCTAGAGTTACCCTGATACCGAAACCACACAAAGACTCAACCAAGAAAGAGAATTACAGACCAATCTCACTCATTAACATAGATGCAAAAATACTCAATAAAATACAGGCAAACCAAATCCAAGAACACATAAAAAAATCATCCACCATGATCAAGTTGGCTTCATCCCAGAGATGCAGGGATGGTTCAACATACAAAAATCTATCAATGTAATCCATCATATAAATAAACTGAAAAAAAATTATGATCATCTCATTAGATGCTGTAAAGCATTTGACAAAATCCAACACCCCTTCATGATAAAGGTCTTGGAGAGATCAGGGATACAAGGAACATATCTAAATATAATAGAAGCAATATACAACAAGCTAACTGCAAACATCAAACTAAATGGAAAGAAACTCAAAGCGATCCCACTAAAATCAGGAACAAGACAGGGCTATCCATTCTCTCCATATTTATTCAATATAGTTCTCAAAGTTCTGGCTATAGTAATAAGACAACAAAAGGAGATCAAGGGGATACAAATTAGAAAGTAAGAAGTCAAACTTTCGTTATTTGTAGATAAAATGATAGTATATATAAGTGACCCCAAAAGATCTACCAGGAAACTCCTACAGCTGATAAATATCTTCAGTAATGTGGCAGGATACAAGATCAACTCAAAACGATCAGTAGCGCTGCTATGTACAAATGATAAAGAATCTTAGAAAGAAATCAGAGAAATATCACCTTTCACAATAGCCACAAATAACATAAAATTTCTTTGGATAACACTAACCAAAGAATGAAAGACCTATTCGACAAGAACTTTAAGTCTTTGAAGAAAGAAATTGAAGATACCAGAAAATGGAAAGATCTCCCATGTTCCTGGATAGGAGCATATTTTCAATTTGAAGTTCAAGCTACATACCTATAGCCAATAATAATAATAATAATAAAAATCTAGGAGTATACATACTGGAGTTAATCAAGTTGCTTTTGTATAAATCTTGACTGTGATATGTTACCATTTTAACATTAAGTTTATTAGTATCTGACGCTCACCTTCTGCATCTGTGAAATAACAATAATATCACCCATTTCATAATGTCTGTACAAGGATCATACAACTTAGTATATGGATATCCTCAGAGTGGGCCCTGAAGCATATTATGTGACTTGTATTGTTATTAATAATGATCAGTTAATATTAAATATAGAAGATAAAGAAGGAATAATGAGGCAAGAGGAAGGGGCAAGGAAACAGCTTTTCTTTGAGTCATGACATTAGCGCCCTGAAGAAGACCCACATGTACCAGTTCCAGGATCAATGTGTAAATATATCTTTGGTCTCTGTTTTCTATTCTATTTTGCTTTTATGAAGTAATTTACTTAGGTGTGTTATCCTTATCCTGGGGAGCAAATTAAAAGAGCCTGCTGGATTTTCTTCCTTATGTGAGTTCATTAAATATGAGAAATGGTACACAACACACTAGTAAGTTGTCATATATAAACAAGATATAATGCTGGTGAAATATCAGAAGAGATCTAATTTAAGGGGTGTGTGTGTGTGTGTGTGTGTGTGTGTGTGTGTGTGTGTGTGTGTACCTATGGGAGTGTTGATCCAACTATACAGTTGCTCTTGAACCTTCATTTATAAAATAGATCTCACTGGAGGAGATATGCCTACAAGGGAGGAGTAACAGGAATAGAACAAAATCGTTGCCTGTATCTTTGTTAAGCCTGCAACCTCACGAACTTTGGTATTCTTTCCTTGCCAGTTGAGCCAGATGGCCACAGGCAATAAAACAGTAATTCGAGCTGCTTCATTTATTTTACATTTTCTGACATTAAAGTCCACCAGCAAAAACAATTTAATAATGTCTAACCTCAAAAATATGAAACAAAGCCTAACAATACATTTCACTCTCTAATTGTGCTCATATTAGAATTCAGGCCACATGGAATAGATGTGATAGGTAAAATGCCATAAGTGGACATAAGGTATTCCTTAATGGAGGATACTTTGTGTTCATAGAACTTTAATAGACAGAAATGAAGAGCTAGCAATTTAGAAAATCTGGAATAGAATATTCTCCAATGCACACATGATTTGCAGTCTTACTTTTATGTTACAGGGAGATTTTCTATTCAGTAGTAGAATTTCAGTTGTAAAACATAGAGATGAAAATCTGCACAGCATCTCCTTTAGTCCTATTGTTTATACACAAATGCTTGTTCAAGAGTGTAGAATATTCTTCATGCTTCTTTACCAATGATTCTAGCCATCTACACTCTCCAATGAAGGAAAAAGAAATAGATAAAATGGGTTGTCCTTTTTTCTAACTTCTTTATTGAAATGCTTTCTGGAATTTTACCTCTTTTGCTATATTTTTAGTATTGGGATGGTGTCTATAGATAAATAAACTCTGACCAATTTTAGATGTTATACATTTGTATATCTATCTCTTGCATTATTAAAATATGCAAATATATTTTACCTAATGCATAATATCTAATATAAACCCATATATAAAAAATACATCTAGATAACAATATATAATAGACAGATAGATGATAGATCGATGAGAGGCATATGATAATTGATAGATAGATGGATTGATAGGTAGATAGATAGCTTATAGAGAGACAGATTTTTAGAAAGATTGACAAATGATAGATAGCTAAGAGATAGATGTATAGACAGATAGATGATAGATAGATGATAGATAGATGATAGATAGATAGATAGATAGATAGATAGATAGATAGATAGGGATTTGATGCAATCAAGGCCTTTGACCTGTGCATTTGGTTTTCTGACACAGAGTATCACTGTATAGAATAAGCTAGCTTCAAAACTGCCTTTGGCTCACACACAACTTTCTTTCTGGCTATAGTAAAGTGAATATATAAACTGAGTCTTTATTCTGGGTATGTAGATGTATCTGAAGAAAACCTGGGGTATCCAGTAATACCACCTTCAAACTATTCACAATCAAATTGCAATTTAATTTTATTCTTGAGAAAATAAACAAGCAGGAAAAAGAACTCAGCTTACCTGACCTATGATATTTTTTTTACATTTCTGTCTCTCTGACAGAGTAAAATAATCTAGACTTTAATAGATTTTAATACAGATGGTTCAAAACTCATCCACTTGAAAACAGGTGTGTTCTGTTGACAAAATGTGTCTTTAAAGTAGGCTTATCTAAGTTTCTGGTGACACAAATGGCCCTGTAGAGGGAAAGGACAAGTGGGACATACCATTACAGTTGCAGATTTTTCAATATGTTAATATGCATCCTTTATGTGATCCTTGTAAAGTACCAGAGCTGAGAGAACTGAAGCTCAAAATGCATCATTGTCCAATAAAAGAAGTCAAATTATGGTTTTCTTCAAACAACTAAATGTTGTAGGAGGCTGCTTGTTTGTTTCCTGGCTGCCCAGACTGCTGAAATAACCACACAAAAACTGTATTAATTAAATCACTGTTTGGCCAATCACTATAGAATATTTCTAACAAGCTCTTACATATTGAATTAACCCATTTCTATTATTTTATATTTTACCATGAGGATCGTGGCCTATGGGCAAGGTTCCAGCTGGCAGCTCGTGTCATTCCCCTCTGGAGGCTACATGGCATCTTTTTGACTCTGCCTTCTTTCTCCCAGCATTCAGTTTAGTTTTCCTGCCTAGCTCTATTTCTGCTAAGCCACTGGCTGAAAAAGATTTATTCATTAACCAATAAAAGCAACACATATACAGATGAACTTCCCACACCAACTAAATATATGAATTTCATATAATCGTTTGGCAAAATTAGCTCTTTGAATCAGTATTATGCCATAAAAATTGTATGAACTCTCATAAGTCACATGAATATATATGATTTAAGTCTCAATTATTCTCAGTAGCACGTTATTTCTAACCTTTATTACTGAAAATAGAAAGTATAAAAATTAATTTTAAAGAGTAGGTTGGTAGTCAAAAGAAGACTATGATTAGGAGGAGATGAAAATAATTCTTGAAATTATTGGTTCCTAGTCTAGCATTCATTGGGAAATACATTTAATGTGGCTGACCCAGAAAATAAGTAGTTAGAAGCTCTAATCCAAGGTACTGATCTTGTAGCTAGCAGACATATGCTGTTGCACACTGTTCTGGCAGAGTATTGACTGCTTAACTGCCCAAATTACCTGTCTTGTTATTGAGCTCCATTAAGAATGAAGGATAGCCCTTTATCTAATGCCTTCCCACTGGGAAAGTGTGGTGCTTAGCTCCACATCATAGATCATGTTGGGTAATTGTCATCTTGAATATTGGGCTGTGGTTTACATAACAAGCTACTCTTAAGACATTAAATCAGTTTGTTTTCCTTGGAGCTGAGTCACCATGCACCCTTTTGACTCATTCTCTCTCAGGGGCTTTGTTTTAAGAGATGGCTAGTGGCCAAAAGAACATATCTCCTAAAAAAAAAAATGATACTATGCCTGTGGTTTCAAATACTCTGAGTAAAACTTATGACCCTTATGAGCAATTAATAACTTGAAAGCAAAATACTACACATATTTTTCCCTTCTGATTTGAATAGTTGAAAGATTGGTTTTAACTTGAGGTTTTAACCTCTGGGCTCAAAGTAAACCAGATCTATGATTGGCAAAGTTACACAGAATCCCATGAATCAATAATACTTCCTCAAGAAGCTACTGCTCACCAGCTTATTAAACAATGATGTCACCATGCGGCACATTTAACATGAGCAGACAGACTGACATGCAGTTCATGCTGCTCAAACTAAAATCAGCTAATGAGAATAGATTTCCAGGTATGTGATGGAACATTTTAGCTTCTGATTTTTGAGGACATTGTTCTGAGAAATTATATAACTACAGCTTGAGCTGAGAGAGCAATTTTTCCTTTTAAATGAGGTAGAAATAAAGCAATGTTATAAAATTTCTCTCTCCAAGGGCAGCATCTGGAGAGAGTTACATAATACTAATAACTGAATCTGGTCTCCCAAAATTCTGATATATTGGGTTTAGAATACAATAAGGGCATCAGGCATTGCAAAATTCCCCCAGGTGATTATAATATGTCACCAAGAATGGGGACTCTTGCGTTAAAGTGACGTGAGAAAGAAAATGGTGTGGCAAGGAGGTCAGAAATAGATTAAGGAAGTCATGGCTTCTGTGATAACAATAGCAAAGCAACTTGGGATCAAACCCTATGTCTTCTGGCAGCAAATAGATGAATTTATGTGTTTTTGGTCAACCTAACGTCTCATTCTTCTGTGATGAAAAGATGAATGAACCCTGCACACAAGTGTATAAATCTCATACACACAAAGCCTATTCGGGGGAAAGCTATAAGTGGAAACAATTAAAATGTCATTTCATAAATTTCGAAAAACTGACAAACATTTATCAGTGGTGGTGCAAGTCTTTAATCCCAGCACATGGGAGGCAGAGGCCAGCGGTTCTCAGTGAGTTTGAGGCCAGCCTAGTCTATAAAGTGAGTTCCAGGACAGCCAGGGCTGTGTATAGAAACCCTGTCTCAAAAAGCAAAAAAGAAAAAAAACGCATTTATTTAGAAGTTATTAATAAGAATATGGCACTAATGAATTCATAACAGCTATCATTCAAACATGTAAGATGTAATCTATTAAGTTGGATGGTAAGTAGAATATTTTATTGAGAAATCTCTCTATAATACAAGCTGTAATTCTTTTGTGATCGCTTTCCTTTGTGTCACCTCAGGAAGCTGTGATTCATGAACAGCAAGAGCTTTCCTAACAGAAAGCAGGTGTGTTAATACAGTTTGCAAGTGTGACTGTAAACAAAGACAAGGAAAACAAAAGTTATACACAAGGTGAGAGGATGTGAAATAAAAAGTAGCTCTTACTTATAAAGGCTGCTGTCCAACTGAATTATTGAAGAAGGTGGAAGGAGGAGGGAAGAAAATTTTGTTTTTATTTGTTCAAGCTGAAAATGGAAACAGATATTCCTGCTTTTGTGTTATTGAATGTGGTCACTAGACTTTGTAGTTCAGAGCTAGGAGATTTGAGTTCCAGTTAATTCTCACTACCTTTCATTACTTAAAGGTATTTTTTCCAAATAAAATGGTAATGATAATGTTGAGATTTTCACATCATGTAGAGAGGTTCATGCAGGCGAATGCTCACTATAGGTCAATAATTATATCTGGGTTTGTATTTCATATTTGGCTTCTTAGCATGTGTATTCTTGGCTTCTTTTGGTCACAGTCAAATCCCAAACTGAAGGCTGTACATTTTTCTCAGAACTCTTTTCTGAATACACTGTGAGCAATGGAGATTTCCACTGTACATTCCAAAGCAGAAGCTTAGACATTATTTTTAACCCAGACTATACTCAGGCTTCCTTAGTGACTCTGCCCTGGGGGCTCTATACAAATTCTCTGATACCTTTCTTACCTAATGTGCATAAAACGCCTTCTTCGCACTGAATGACTGCCTTGTTTCTATATCTCTGCCAAATGATGGAGAAGAAGATATGGTCAATGATTTCTCTGAAGAGACTCTCTGATGTGACCCTTGGATGAGCATCAGCAGTGTCCCCTTGGAAATTCTGAGAAACAAAATCTCAAACACACCAGCACCATACTGAAGCAAAGAAAGCATCTTAACAAATCTCTGAATGTTTCTTAGACACTGTAAATTTAAAGAAGCAAGATTCTACACTTTCAAATGCATTTCCATAAAGCCTGGGAAGTTCTCCTAGTCTCTAAATATTTTCAGGATTTTCTTTTTAATTTTAACAGAGAATAGCATGATACACTTATGAAACCACGTTTTCCCCTTGAGAGGAAAAATGGCAATGCTATTCTTCCCAAGAAGAATCCTCTAAAATTAATGTCTATATAATATCTAACTTCACCGAATAACCTTCTGGAGTATCACTAACTGTTGAGAATATTCACACGACGTGAAGGTTGAACGCTGAACCCTAAACAGGACATTTACACCATCCCAGAAGACTCCAGGAACCTGCAGAAGAGGGAGTGGAAAGAATGTAAGAGACAGAACACAGGGAGAAGAGATGGACAATGCTATCTTCGGGGCATGACACAGCCACTGCAGACACGATAGCACAGCAGCTGCTTCTGCTTGAAGCTGGTTTGAACCAGACTGAGACTGTCAATTGCCCCTCATGGATTGAGACGGGGCTCATGCCTTGCCTCTCCATGCGAAACTTGTGGCTATTGATGCTACCTTTGGGGACGGACAGTCACTGTCTTCAGGTGTGTATTCAGTGGATGGGACTATCAGATGCGATGGACAGTTTCAAATCCATGTTCCCTCAGACCATCCTGCTAAAGTTAACTACATAAAACAAAAGATCATGAATGTGGAAATGGAGCCTGTAGGGAGGTGGAGGGATGACAGAAGAAGGAGGGAAATAAAAAAGGGTCCAGATTGATAATAAAGAAAATACACTAAACACACATATGAAATTGTCAAAGAACCAATGCAATCAATTTTTCAAATGAGTAGCCTTCCACTTTTCATCTTCTCTCTTATTCTCTCTTTGGCTAATTCAGTGCCATCATCTCAGCCAAGCGGGAAGATGATATTTAGATTGAGAAGCAGTCAAGAAGAATAAATTTATTTTATTCCCAGTGATAAAATGTGTGTGACAGCTTAGCTTGATAATCTCAATTGAGGTGACTTGAAATTTGACCTGCTAAAAGTATAAATTTGTTAGTGGTTGGGAATGAAATTGGGAAGTCCCTTTCTAGTCTCCTTAGGGTGGGATAAATCTGTTCAGAGTGATGGCAAATCAACTTTTCTCTTTCAAAAACACAATTGCTTTTATTGAAGTTACTTTCTAGATAAGTGAATACATTTCTCATATCTATGCAGAATTTTTCCTCTCAATAATCTTACAATATCGCTCCACATCACTGCCTATTGCATCTTCACTTGTATTTTGTACCCAAGATAAATTCAACTTGTGTGCAGCCAATCATTCAACCAGGAGTTTATCATCCTGTTATTTAAGATTCCAAATAAAGAAGATGAAGATGAAGCTAAGCAGAATAAATTCTTCACGTTTGAAAACAAAAGGAATTTGAACTACTCCCTAGATAATGCTGCCATTTGGGTGGGCGTAAAAACTTCAAGATTTGAGGCCTCTGGAAGAAAGTGTCTCACTGGGGGTGGGGAGGGCTTCCTCTTTTGAAGGATATACTTGCTGCCTGCCCTCTTTGTCAGGATATTCAGCCTGAGAAAGAATCTGTTGGAACTGTAGTAAAAAGCCATTTAGTTACATTCTGGCAAAGATTTCTGTCTACCTGTTTTTTTGCATCTTCATCCTTTGTGGGAGGCTTATTGTAAAAGTAATGGACTAATTAATGTGGCAGAGGAGATTTCTTCCTTTTTTATGAATTGAAAATCCTTTTTCATACAATATATTCTGGCCACAGTTTCCCTTCCCTCATGTCTTCTTCATAGTACAAAACCATAAGCAAAAGGTCAAAAAGACACCAAAAATGCCCAAGCAACGCATTATGAGATAAAATCACTATTGAGTTTATTTTATATTGGCCGTCTACTGCTGAGCTTGGGGATTGATCTTAAGTGTGTTTGTATACCCCATGGGACTCCATTGGCGAAAACTCAATTTTCCTTTGTGAGTGGTTGCCATTTAGAGAAAACTTCTCAGATAGGAATGGGGACATGTGTCCACTTTCCTTGTTAGTTCTAGGACTTGATCTGGCTTGGACCTGTGCATGCCCTGTGCGTGCTGCCATGGCTGGCAGAGATTTAAAGGTAGAAGAGCATTCAAGCCTTAGCACAGTTTCTGCTAGCTATTTTAGTCAGGTTTGCAGTGAGATGTGGAGCAATCAGCAGAGTAGTATGATTTGCAAACCCATTCTTTGGTCAGGAAAGCCTATATTAATTTGGGATTAAGAAAGGGAAGGTTTCTAAAAGGTAGTCGCGTCCTAAAAGAAAGCCACATCTTTTGAAATTCCTTTCAGTTTTTTTATTCTGCTCATGAAAAAAAATAATTTCACACAGAACTTTGTGAGAGTGAATTACTTCACTTAAAATAAGGATTTTTAATGTCATTTTTTTGTGTGTGTGTGCGAAAATCAAGAGCAAGTGCATTGTATTGAAACATGGGAAGAAGCCTTGCAGGCCTCTCAGGAACTGATGAGACCCTACCCACTGCAGCTTCAAGGGTATAAAAGTATGAATGTATGTTAAAGAATTTCTCTAGAGAAGAAAAGGCTGTAATGACATCTTGCTTACCCAGGGCTATGTGACTTAAGAAATGCTTCTCTGTATTCGGCATCCTAGGACCTTGGAGGCTACGGCCTCTATGATCCGAAGGGACCTGGTTGCTCATTAAGCTGGCAGCATGCCATGATGCTGTTTACATCATGCTTGATTTACAGGTTTCCAGGATGCAGCAGTGTAGCATCTTCGAGTCTTCCAATCATATTTCAAAAAAAAAAAAATCCTGAGAGGCCAACCACCATGTGAGAGGGCCAGGATCCCTGTAGGATGCCTCAAGACTTTGATGTTTGAAACTATCAAGGTGAAGTCTAAGCTGCAATGGAGAGCCTGAGAAGGCTAATCACACTAAGAAGCTGTCCATTAGAGACACTTTGTAGGCTATAAAAGTCAAGGACATCAGCACAGGGCCGTTCAAGGCTATTGAAGCTTGCATCACAGTACTATGTATCCTGTATGCCAGAAGTGGAGTTAAAGAATTTAATACTTTCCCTGAAAGATTCCAGTCTTGATTTCATCCCAACCTTTATTTTTGTGCATCCTTATAAAAAGGTAATGTTACTGTGTACTTATGCATGGGAATGAGAAATGTTTTATAAAACAGTTGATATCTAAGAGTTTTCGTTGAGAGTCAGAGGAGGAGTTTCACTTTGAACTTTTTAACAGTGTCAGCACTACTAAGACTTTGGAGACCTTTAGATTGACTAAAATCACTATTTTATTATGAGATAGATTTGGGTGATTACAACTCTTAGAATGTGGGGTTATGATTTGAATATGAAATGTTTACCATGGGTTCACACATGAACTCTTTGTCTTCAGTTTGTTGCACTACTTTGGAAGGTGGTAAAAACTTAAGGAAATTGGATATAGCTGGAGTTGGTGGCAGTGCAAGATTATATCAGGTTCTGAGTCCTTTCTTGTCATCTATGAGACAACCAGAACACACTGCATAAGTACACACTCCCATTACTCTATGACCACAAGCCCAAGGAAATGGAGCTATCCAATCATAGACTGGACTCTCTGAAAGCAGGAGCCTGAATAAATTTTGCTTCTCTTAGTTTGTGCCAAAAATTGTGATGAAGAGAGAAATCCAAAAGCTAATTCCACTTCTACTGGCTGATCTGAGAAAATGAAGTTTGGTTTGGTTTTCTTTAGTTTTGCCTCTTATTGGTTCAGAGAGCTATAGCATAGTAAGAGTATTTATGTTGGTTCAGATTCTATAACTACGTTCATCTTTAATTCTTTTTGAGTTTTTCATATTATATCACCTCCACTCCAGCAAGTTTACATTTGATTTCTATGTATTTCATCACAGAACCAGATTCTTCTTATGCAAAACATCTTCTTGAAAAGATCATGTAATACTCAATGATACAAAGTTCATATTATATTAAACTCTAAAATGATTTTTAGGAATTACTCTAACTCTTGACCCTATCCTACTACTTATAGAAACTTAGCTGTTTGTTGCTTCTTTTGAAAAAATAGTAACTAAATAACCAAGTGCCTTTATCTCACAAATCACATAGCTCATTGAGTATCTATGATCAGGGTACAATATATTGATCTCGAAATTAAATGCTCTTCTCATTATATTGACCTCAAATGTAAATATGCTTTTTTCTTCAGATCCATTGATCTAAGTGAAGCCAAGAGAGGCCACATGTTGTCTGGATGTTCTCACCTTGCACTACAGTAAATTTAACGACTGTAGATGGATGTTCTTTCTATTTCCAAGTATAAGATGATGGATAGGTAGAGACATATTAGAAAGGGGATGAAGAGAGTCTATAGGCAGCTTGCAAAGTCATTAGTACCTCAGGACACAACATTTTCTAAATAGAGTGGGCTTTCAGCTCAAACCCATGTACAAAGGAGGAGGGAACCTGCTGCTGAAACAGACACCAGATGGAACTTGCTGACTTTCCTCAAACAGGCCTGCAGCTGTTACTTCTTCCATGACTTTTTCCAGTGAAATTTTTAGGCTTCACCTGTTGGTGAACAAGACATAATTCTGTTCCTTCCCCCAACTTGAGCTCCATCCCCTTTTTGACCTCTGAGGAATTACCGCTCAGAGTGGAAACCCATAGCTCACCCTGACGTGTCTATTGTCGCTTCATAAAGAGACACTGCCTTTCAATCTGAACAGCGTCTCTTGCTTCCAAACTCTTTATTCATCAGACCACTCATCAAGGAGATGAGGAAAACGGCTGGAAATTAGTGCTCAGGTCATCCTGGAGGTTTCTTTCTCTTGCTTTTTCAAAATCATATTTCCGAATCTGACAGTAGATTGCCCAGTATCTGAGTGATCATCACCATTTCAATATCGCAGCAAAAGAAATAAAGACTCAGGTTAGAACAAAATCATGAATCAGATCCCAGCTTTAAAGGGCAGATCTTCTCCATCTGAAATTAAATTTGAGTGAGAGAGAAAGAGCCAGGAAGCTTTTGAGTTAGAAAAAAAGACTCCTTCATTGTTCCTTTAGACAAATTACGTAGCAACTACTGGCTTACATCACTGGGTTTGTTTAATTTTTTCCTCCAAAGATAATTAGCTCTATTGACACAGCATCTGACATTTAAAATATCTCCTAATAGATCTCTTAGCATCAAATAGATGTAAGTCAGCCTTGAAAGATGAAGGGCTGGTAGACAAGATATTAAATCCTATCAGTATAATAAAGTTAATTAAAACTCAGTCATATACTAGGCACAACTTGCATAATATCCATGTGCTCTGAATGCAGCCTACGGCTTTCTGTTGCAATTCACTATCAGTTCTGCTTGGGTTTCTCTAGTTAGCTCATTCCCCTACATTAAAATGGTCTCTCAAATTAACCAACCGTGTCTCTCAGTCTTTTTTTTCTCTGGGTGGCAGTGACCTCACCTTCTACTTCACAGTTGGTGACATGCAAAACTCTTTTCTTTCACCCATGTGCCCCCCCCCATATACATGTGGAATTCCTGAATACTGCATCCGCCAGCTTCTCACTTTTACTTATTTCTTTTATACATGGTGTGTTATTCACTTCTTGTATTTCCATTGCTCTTAATTGCTCAGTCCCCCCCCCTCCGCGTTGAGTTGCTTGCTCTCTACATTAACTGGCTCACACATCTGTAACTATACATTACAACAAATCTTCAACCTAAGATCACCTTCCAGCTCTCTTTTTCTTTTTCACTCTTGTAACTCTGCATCTTTCTTCTCCCTCCTATTTCTCTCCCTTACTCTCGCATAGTGGTTGTGCATTAATATATAATACACAATATATTTATGTTAAATGATATGACTACTCTCTACTTCTTACTAAGAGCTCCTGTAAAGAAAATAAGCAGTTTCGGGAGAAGGGGTTAGCATGCTAGGCACAGAACCAAATGGAATCAAAGACATAATCCACCTCCGCAGAAAAAAAGACACAGTGAAAAGAAACACTTTCAAGGCTTAGAATATTTGAAAGGTGCAGACAGCCAGTGTTGTATAATGTTGCTGCAGGAAATATTGGACTCCAGTGACTCTGGAGATGAATGCTGCAGAAACATCCCAGCTGCCTGCCTTCGGGGATCCATGGGAGTTATTTTTCTCCATCGTACAGACTGTCGGGGTGAGGGAAAGTCTTTGCTATGAGGTAAATGTCTCAGAGCTTTAGCACACAAGGAAAATGTGGCGTAACAGGCCTCGTGGCTGAGAACTAAATCTGCCTGTGCATGGGAGGAAGGAAGGTTGGGTCCCTACAGAGACAGCACTTACTATAGCAACAGAGCTCAGAAAGACAGCTTAAAGTGGAATGGAAAAAGGGAGCTTCGACTAAAACCCACCACTCAGGGCAGGCAAAACTGTCTTCTGACTCTGAAGACATGAAGCCCAATCTTATTTCAATCTGTAGATTCATAAATAAAGTTGATAAGTTCATTAGTATCACACCCAGGTACTCTGTGCTTGCCACCTACTGACATCCATCAATATTATTTTGTGTAATTGTCCTGTTAACCATGGACACAGTATGAAGACTTTAATTGCCATAATCCCATTCCCCCACACATATCATATATAGTGTATAAATAACAAAACCATGAAAGGCTTCTCCCAGTGGAGTTTAATTCCACTCATGAAAACGTTACAGTTGTCATAGTCTGACTGCATCTTTGTCTATGTTGGGGGAAAAGTTCCTGGTACGTTTAATGGACATCTACTGTAGCACTCAACTCCAGGAGTCTTCAGGAAATACAACTGCTTTGAACTATGTGCTGTGTGTTTTCTGCATCTGAGGTGGTTGCAATTAGTGCTATGAAATGGAGCTCATTAACCCAGCAAGGCTGCATTCAGCGCTTGACACCATGCCAGACCTGCAACCCTTCTCTGCAAATCGATCCCATGCTGCAGCTGCCACGCACACCACCCTGTGGAGGGACGCTACCTTGTGTAGACGTAAAACTCTGGCTAAGCCTCGTCTTAATAATCGTGATTGCTATAATAAAATGATTTTTTTAATTTAATTTTACATGGAAATTGGCCAGTAAGTTATGGACCTTATATAATACTGAATATTGACTTATGAAATCTGGATTTTATATAATTCTTAAGTTATATTTCCCCTGAGTTCTAGGAAGTATATTGATGGCATAATTTGTGAGAGCAAATCAATTAAGAAGTAATTTATGTTTATGAAAATTCGTAAAAATTGGGGTTGGAAAAATGATTTAGTAGTAAGAGCCCTTACTCACGGTTGTTGCTGAGGATTCAGATTTAGTTCCCAGAAAACACATGGTTCACAACTTCAACTCTAGTTTCCAGAGGTCTGCCCCTCTCTTGGCCTCTGCAAGTCACCTTCATGCATGTGGTATGCACATAAACTTATACACACAGATAAACAAAGGTCAATAACACATACACATAAATAAAATGAAAGTAAATAAATAGCTTAAATTTTGTAAAAAAAATAAAAAAGGGAAAACTCAAAATAAACATAGGCAATAGTCTAGAATAAATGATTGGCAAAAGCAGACATCAAATATTAAGTTCATGTAAGAACAGTTTGACTTCATTTGTCATAACAGATATTCAAATTATATTTCCAAAATGAAAAACTAATCATGCTTAACATGATATCCCATCAAACAACAACAGTAAAAGAACAATAACAGCAACAACACGTATAGGCCAGGTATGGAACAAGACCTGATCTTCATATACTACCTTGGGGAGAGTAACTGGTATGACCAGGTGGACTGCTAGGAAGTATTTAGGAATGCTAAGCATTCCTAATGTGATTCAGCAGTGTCACCCCAAATGAAGGACAATAAAAAAGTAAGCACATGTTCTCCAGAAAATATCTGTAAGAATTCTCACATCAGCGCCTCTGAGAAAAAAAATATATATGTTAAAAAATGATTTTTGTCTCTGACCAAATATATTACTTTTCTCATCCCTCTATCCAAGTGCCTGACAGAAGCCATTTAAGGGGGCGAGAGCCCACAGTTTTGGAGGCCACTCTCCATTGTGATGGAAATAAATGAAAAACTAGGCATCTGTCTAAGGTGGTAGGAGCTTGCAGGACAGGAAGCAGAGAGGTGGGACCAGTCTACAGCCCTCGACCCTATCCCTAGAGGTTCCCTTACTTTAGCAAGTCCTTACTAAAAGCTTCAAAACAACCAAAATAGTGGAATTAACTGGGGATCAAGTGTCCAAACTCATAAGCACTCCAGGCTATTTTACACTTAATCCACCATAGTATGGCTAAATATTCAAAGTATTCCAGAAAATGCTTTTTACCTTATAATCTTCAGAGATGTTCCACTGACTTACTCTATGAAGCTGTATGAGGAACAACTGGAAATGTGAGCCTCCTGCCCTGTTGGATAATCACACCTTCAATGAAGCACTCTTTCCCAAGTTAGCAAACCAGAATCTCAAGCCTGTAGACTGAAACTAATCAGGAAATATGGGCAAACATGTTCACCTTCACCATGGAAACACATTCAACAAAATCTGGACTATGGAAAAACATCAGATCAAAGATCTGGTTTCTCCAGCAAATAAGTTATAAAGAAAACAATGAAGGAAAGAACGCTTATCTTTTACTAATTCATAAAGCTGCACAATTGTTCTGCACGGTTTTCTGTGTCAATGTTCTGCTCCACAGTGAAAACAGTGTCATCTCTCACAGTGTCTATCTGAGGGGACCCAAAGGCAGTTGTATCAAAATCGGTTTCCTCAAAGGGAACAGGCAGATGGAATCGTAAGTGCAACTTAATGTAGTAAAAAGATGAGGTTCAGATCAAGGAAGGGGAAAGCCATCTTCTTTCGTTTGCAGAGTGCACCTGAATCATAATTAAATGTCCTCTGCTCTTAGTTTAACACAAAGTGGGACACATATCAGCCCATGATTCCAAGCCACTCTCACTCACTGCCTATGATTCCTTGTGGAATCATAATAATAATAATAATAATAATAATCACACAAATAGAACTTGCATAGATATCTTGTTGTATCAGAGTCAAAGCAAATAAAACCTTTGTCTGTCAACTAAATAACAGATAATCCTATTTTTAAACTGTGGACAGTATATTTCTATCTTACAATTAATTAATTCTCTTCACCGTCTCTTGTTTTTCTTAGCTGCTTACATTTAATTTTTGGAGTTATTAAAGATGCCTTTTACTCACCTATCTTTCATTTGTTGTCAATCCGTTTGACTCTTGTGGCTTCTCAGAAGATTTACTGGAGACATTTAAGGCAATAAGTCATTTGAAACATTTAAATGGCAATTTTACAGGCCCCATTTTCTTTTAAATCACTGAGAACTTAAGACAATATAATCCTTTGTCAATATGTTAGGAATGAATGGAAAGAGAATATTAAAATTAAATTCAACTGAAAGTTTCCCTTTCTGTAGATTTTCTCACCATTTAGAAAATGTGGTAGATACATGATGCATAGTTATGGAGTATAAATATATAACCTGATATGTGCATTCAATATGTAATGATTAAATTTAGATTACTTGTATTTCTATCTTTTTAAAATATTTACTCAGGTCCTCAAAGTGGAGAAAATGAGACACATTCAAGAAAGTTCAACAATGTGTCAGAAGCATTACAAGAAAGCTACCAAATTTCATTGCTGCCAAAGCCTGAGAGTTAAGGACACTACATATGCATATCTCTGAGGTTATGCAAATACCCCATGAATAATTATATAAAACAAATTTGTAAATGTGCATACACACACACAGGAGTTGGGGAGAACTCTAAGGATAAGGCACCACATGAAAGTAGCAGGAGCTGCAAGGGTAAAAATATAACACAATATAGTTTAAGTTATTACAGAAGTGAAAACCCATCTGTGGCAATTTTAATATGTGGAATACAAATCCCCAATGGCTGCAAAAGTGCAGGTGATTCATAGCCTTTTATCTTCAAGACTTTTTAGTTTTCTAATTTTCAAAGACAAGACAAAGCTGGAAAGCTACAAATAACCATTTGAAACAGTACAAAATTCAGAGTGCAATGAATGTTAAAAGCTCTTAAACGTCATAGCAATTGATAGAAAAGGAGACCCCTGTCTGATTATAAAGACTTAAGACAGGAAGTAAGACTTGATTTTGAGTTGAGTAAATTACAGCTGAGGATAATCAGGCCAATAACTATTTATAGAATTATGAGGTCTCAGTTCCTGGCCACTGGGGCAAATGGCTTGTTTTTATTTACAATTTGTTTGATTTCATATTATTAAAACCACAAATAGGACCACTGGCCTAACTAACTAATAGGATGTATGGTTTAGGTATCAAATAATGAATCCAAGATTTGTAATGGCAGGAGTCCTTTATAAATGAGGCAAACTGCAGGGATGGCATGCCATGTGTATGTAATAAGCTTAATGTGTTTAGGAAAATATTATTGAATTAGAAACCAGACATTTTTAATTTAATAGCTACATTAGAAAGAATCATAAATGACTCACCCAATTGCCTCTTCATGGTGCAATGTTCATTTAACACCAATACAAAAATAGTAAAATATCAAACAAAGAGTTCACCCTAAGTGTTTTGCCAATGAGCGTTAGGTTTTAAAGATGATATGGGGGCATATTCACGGAAAGGTTCTATCAGGCTTTAGGGAAATGTCAGAGTAAGACAAGAGAAGTGAATCACAACTGAAATGCAAGCAATTAAGTAGCATGGTGCCCATTTGGGTCTATAAACTTCAATCAACTGCAGGTCCCTCTCCATCTGGATTTTAATAAGCTTTGAGTTATTGCCAATAAAATACCAATGGGGCCTCTTCCGGTGTTCATGGGCATCTGCCCACATGGTTCAAACTAGCAGCTGATGGGTTAGAGTTGCAGTTGTGGGCATGATAAGGAAGGAGGCTAATATTTCAAAGTAGAGAGGGTCTCACAAGCTGTGCCTAGCTGCAGCTTTTGGATACTTCTAGCAACTACAAAAAATAATGTTTAATTAGCTTTTAAAATACTTTTAAAGAACCATGAAGTCACACTCATATATTGAAATTGGTGTGTTGATGTTTAATTCATCATCCTGTTAAATTAGCACGGAAGAAATTCTAGTGTGCTGAAAATACTGATATTTGAAAATATTAGGAACATCCTAAATGTCACATTTCATATTTATCTGTAGAATATAAGCCTACCACAGTGATACACATATGTAGTTCCAGTCATTAGGAAGTGTGCACAGGGAGATCTAGAGTTTGAACATGGCCTGGGATATGTGCTCAGGTCTTTTTTTCATCATATCTGTATATGTTTGTTGGGTGTGTGATATAAATTACAAAATGATTTAACAGACCCCATAATAAAAATATTATATGAACCAACTCTCTTTGATTTTAAAAATAAGCTTGAATCTTTTATTGCTCCACAGTACTTAGGACTGAACAAGATACTTAACTAGTATCTTTTACATGGCTTGGTATATGGATGTGGAGACTGAAACACTAATCTTTATTGTAAAAAAAACCTTCTTAATTACTGTACCACCCCTCCAGCATCTATGAACCAGCTTTTCAATACCCCAAAGTAAAATACAAATTTTTGCTTTTTAAATTCATGTTTCCACTCAACTTCTCCAGAAGAATTATATCCTAAAATTTAAAAGATTTTATGATGATAGAAGTTTCTGTCCTACCTGGTCCCATAGCCATTCAGTCCCAAAAAACACACAGAGGCTTATTAATTTTAGCTTGTTTGCCTATTAGCTCAGGCTTCTTATTAACCTAGCTCTTAAAACTTATATTAACTCATAGTTCTTATCTATGTTTAGCCAAGTAACTTGGTACCTTTTCTCAATAAAATATTCTCATCTTGCTTACTCTGTGTCTGGGTAGCAACTGCATCTCTGCCTTTCCTCTTCCCAGAATTCTCTTAGTCTGATTGTCCCATATACTTCCTGCCTGGCCACTGGCAAATCATTTTTTTACTAAACCAATATGAGTGACAAATCTTTATAGTGTACAAGAGCATTATTCCACAGCATTTACCCTTTTTTCTATTCAAAACTCTGAATCTAATTTCCTTTGCTTAGCTTTTTTCTTTACCATTATCCACAACAACTGGCAACCAACAATCTAAACAAAGACAAAATCCATAATCCATTTTTGGGAATGCAGGCAAAGTTTTTCAGGCTACTTCCTTCCGATTGGGAGCACTGATAATCTTATGGGGACCCAAAGAAAATTTATAAGTATGGTCAAGTCCTGACTAGAGTATCCTGGGAGGCTGGATCATCTCAGCCAGCAGTCTTGAGGCAGCAAAGAAGAATATAAGTCAGGATGAGACAGGAAATTGCTCTGTTTTAGCCTGAGGATTTCTTAGAGGTAAGAGCTTTCTAGTTTCTTGGCTGCTTTTCTTTTCTGATCTTCAGGTTGTACCCCATTATATGTCTCTGGGTTTTTCTTAGCAGGACTACATTTTAATCCTTGTTTCACTTTAGCCTTTGTGGCTATATGCAGTGAACATTCATGCTGATGTTGCTTAGCTTCCTTTGAATTGGGTAGGTTTCATTGATTTCCAATTTAGTAAATTACCATTTTTTTGTACTTTGTTTGCTATCTCTGTTATAAAAGCACTGACCTGAGCCAACTTGAGGAAGAGAGGGTTTATTTTAGTTTACAGCTTTCCATCCATCATGAAGGGAAATTGACAAAAGCTTAATGTGGGAACCTGGAGAAAGAACTGAAGGAGAAGCCTTGAGGAAATGCTGTTTAATGGCTTCTAGGCTCATGTTCAGCTATCCTGTGTGTGTGCGTGTATGTGTGTGTGAGAGGGAAGGGGGAGAGGAAGAAGGAGAGAAAGAGAGAGAGAGAGAACTATTAAGTTCATCTGGTGTTGCTTCTTTGTACATGTGTGTAACATGAGGGCCTACTTGTGGGGGTTCTGTCCTGCCCGGTCCCACAGCTATTTAGTCCCAGAGAAAATCACACAGAGGTCTACATTAGGTTATAAACTGATTGGCCCATTAGCTCAGGCTTTGTATTAGCTCTTGTAGCTTATATTAACCCATTATCCCTATCTATGTTAGCCACATGGCTCAGTACCTTTCTCAGTGGGGCAGGTCACATCCTGCTTCTTCGGTGGTCTGGACAGGAGTGCAGAGAGAGCTTCCTGCTTCCCAGAATTCTCCTATTCTCCTTGCTTTGCCTCTACTTCCTGTCTGATTGCCCCACCTACACATCCTGGCTAATGGCCAATCAGTGTTTATTTAAATCATGATTGACAGAATACAGACAATTCTCCCTTACCACATGTGTTTATTAGGAATGATCATTTAGGATTGGAGCACCTCTCTGGGTGCTACAAAACATATAGCATTAAACTGGACTCATCCTGTTGTCTGTACAACAGTGGTGCTGACACAGCAGGATTAATTTGAGTCTTTATTTGTTACTTATCAACTTGCTTGTCTGTCAAACTTGTTAATCTGAAGAAAATGAAGTTGCAAGAGTTTTAGAACCATTCATGAACAGCAATCAGATACAAGAAACCAAAGGTCACAGGATCACCCACTTTATCTAATAATATTTAGTGCTTTTGCAAATTCTATACATCAGGAATATTTGTTCAACTAATATATTCTATTATAAACAATATGTGTATAATTACTCCTGGTACTATCCTAATTATTATTTCTCACGTATTGTGTAAAATTTGTGGGATCCATGTTATATGACTATACAAATATACTTTTTAAAGGACTCTGATGTGGTCAAAAACTACCATACACAGAGTTTAACTTGTAGTAACAGCTTAAAGAGAAGGGAAGCAGAAAAAGAAATAGAGATACCATCACATGTTTGAGGGCTGTATATGTACTAATGCACTTAAGTAAATGAGACTTACTTTACCTGCTGAAGTTGTGTCTCTGAAGACAAGGTTGAAGGGATTGTCTAGCATGCAGGGAGCCCTGGGTTTTGTATCCAGCACACAAAAGCAGGTATGATGCTGCCTTCCTATAATCCCGGCACTCATGACATAGAGACAGGAGGGATAGAAGTACATTGTTTCTCTGAGCTACTTGGCAAGTTGGAGGACAGCCTGGGCTACCTTAGGCCCTGTCGCAAACAGGTTATCTCTATAAGGACAATAAAATTCATGCCTGTAGATTGTATTTTATGGAAATAAATATTTTAACAAGTTTTTCCAACCATATCCTTTCTTTGTTGAATGATTTCAAAGAAAATGATAAGAGAGTAGGGAGGAAGTTATGGTCAGGTCTATGAAATCTGTTAAGAAATTTTTGGAATGTGATCTGTTCATATGAAAGTCTAAAGACTGCTTATGCATAACTATTTCTAATTAAGCTAACAAGTGTCTATAAGCATCAAAATTTCTCAAAAAGATGATCATGTTAATTTCCTCTGACATAATAGTCCCTAAATTACAGGTGGCATATTTATCTTATTTATTACTTCCCTTTAACGTGTTAAGGATACATTCATGACATGGGCAGGTTTACTGGCTTATGGTCCCAATAGGTGGTCTACAAAGAAGGTCCACTAACTCAAATATACAATTAAAACTCATCAACATTTACCTGACAGAGGCCAATGGAAAACAATGATATACATAAACTTATGGAAAATCCATCTCAGTTCAAATATGAAATTTTAACATATTATCCATTTACAAAGACATGTTTAGTTAACTTGGCACCTTTAAAAGAGTGCTGTGTAAGAATGTGTTGTGAGTTGTACTATGTCTCCAGCCAAATTCCCATGTATAACCTTAACATGCTGTAACTCAGAATGTGCCTTTATAGAGATAGTCAAGTTAACATGTAGTCATTGAGATGAGTATTAATTCCAAATGACTGGAGTCCCAATGAAACGAGAAAACCTGGGCCCAGAAACCTGATAGGAGGAAGCCAGTATGAAGGATTATAAATATGGCTATTCAGGAAAGGGGAAAATCAGGAGTCCTGATGACATTGATTCCAGATTGGTCCCCAAAGCATAACCAGGAGGTGGAAATGTCTGTTCTTGCAACATCCTGTTCATGACATTTGGTTGTGCTAAGCCAAGGAAACTAATCCAGAATGATACCAGACTCTTAGGACTAACTGCTATCTGGGAATATCTGGGCAATGCCATGTGAGAATTTCAGTTCTTAATGTTGTTTGAAAGTGCTACATGCAGGGTTTACAGAACAGAGACATTTTAAACAGGGTAATTGGAAAGACCTAAACTTAGTATTCTGTGTTGTTTTCTTCTGGCTTATCTATATGGTCTGTGATATGTTCATGGTAATGAGACAACTTACCTACCACCATAAATCTGTGTTGTGAATGAGGGCGCATTGAAGGTTCCTGCAAAACTAAGGTAAAATAACAACCATACATATTTGCCTAAGAAATCAATGATATAATAGCAGATGTTAAGTTAATACAAAGATTAGCAAAGTGAAATGACACGAAAAACACAATTATCGGTATAAAAAAAAACTGTAGATAGCCTGTTTTGAAGCAGTCACTTTTCATATTAGATTTATTTTATTTCTATTCATATTTACTCATGTTTCTGTATATGTCTGTCTATGTGTGAGCAGGTGTCTGCGTAGACCAGAAGAAAGTGTCAATCAGCTGGAGTTGGGGTTGCAGATAGTCGTGAGCTACCTGGTGAGGGTACTGGAAACCGAATCCTAGTTCTCTGAATAAACAACAAATGCTCTTCACCACCAAGCCATGGCTTCTCTAGCAGTCATATTAAAAGATCAAATATGAAATTCCAAGTATTTACCCAGATTCAAGTGTGTGTGTGTGTGTGTGTGTGTGTGTGTGTGTGTGTGTGTGTGTGTGATCAGTCAAGGTGAAAGAGTATTGACAAATGGTTAGGTCACTTGCCTAGCAAGCAAAACTCTGAGTTCTGTCTCCAATACCACATGAAAGGCAGGAACGGTGGTACTTGCTTTAAATACAAGCACTTGTGTGGTAGAAGAAGAAGGATCCAAAGTTCAAGGTCATCCACAACTACATAGTTAGTTTGAGAGTAAACTGCACTGTATGAGATCCTATTTGAAAGTGTAAAAATGGAATACAATTATTTAAGATACGGGAGAAAACCAAAGTAGAAAGGTAAGAGATAGATGGATAGATAGACGATTGATAGAAAGTGGCTAGATGTACAAATAGTGTCTTAGTTAGGGTTTCTATCACTGTCATAAAACAACCAAAATCAACATGAGGAATAATGGGTTAATTTCAAATTACACTTGGATTCCATCTTCAAGCAAAATCAGGGCATGAACTCAAGGCAGAAACATGGAGGCAGGAACTCAAGAAGAAACCATGCAGGAACACTGCTTACTGGCTTGCCCCAATGATGTGCTCGACCTGCTTTCTTATACAACCCAGGACCATTTTCCCAGAGATAGCACTGCCACTAGTGGTCTGGGCTCTCCAACATTAATCACTAACCAAACCAATACCTCACAGACTTGCTTACATGCCAGTCTCAAGGAGGCATTTCTCAACTGGGAGCGCCTCTTTCCAAATGACTCTAGTTTGTGTCAAGTCGAAATAAAACTAACCAGCACAGATAGATAGATAATAGATGTTAAATAAATGAATAAAGATGCATAGACAGATAATACAACTGCATAAAATAGAATAGAGGGAAACAAATTTCAAAGATAATTGTTAGAATTCTGCAGTAGCAAATTTTGAGGGCTGCAACAACATCTAGTGCGCTCCAAAAGCTTTGAGTACATTAAATCAGATATGCTTAACAGATGTGACAAGTGGATTATTAGTTTTGAAACTAGTGGAAATAGGACATTTAAAGTATTAAAATAGAAGGGAAATTATACAAAAAGCACCCTAATGGTAGCAATAGTTGTCAGATTAAAAGTCAAATGTACGTAATTCTAAATGGGAGTATCTTGGATTTGCATACTTAACTGGGCAATTGGTAGAGATTCTGTACTTCACATGGGATCACATGGTGTGTTTTGGAAAGTATGAAGCTGTTAAGTCCCAAGCAGGCCAGCACCTTATCAGCAAGAATGACCCGGGCATGCTGCACGTGCTCAGGTGTCTAGGTCAGTAGATTTGGTAGAAGAAAATGCTTGCCAGAAACGTTTTATCTTTCCTTGTCTCTACTCTACTTCAATCATGTAACAGCAGAACTTTAAACAGCGAATGGTCATGAACTCCGTGCTATAAAACAACCCTGAACTTTTGTTCCAAGTTGCCTTCTTTCATGAGCGTAATCCATGACCAGAGTCACCGTCACCAGAAAGATTTTGAGATTTATAGGTTGCCATTTACATCATAATTGTTCTAGTTTCCTTATTTTTTTTTCATTAAAAAAAAAAAGCAAAACCAGAGAAAGAGTAGAATTTTAATAGGAAGCTTGGGCCAACTCCAAATCCCTTACTGGCCCTCCAAAACCCAAAGTGTGGTTTGGAAGTTTGCAAGTGTGCTACTTCAATTTAACATAAATCCTTGCATAAATTAGAACCAATCATTTCTATGTAAAATTATGGTAGAGTCATCTATTTTTCCATGTTTTTCTTTTAAAAGCTATCCACCTAGCTGTTTTCTGTTGCTATATAGGAAAGATAAAGAAACATTGCTTTTGTCCACATTTAACTTAGCAACTTACCTTACCATAAAGAACAGCTAAAACTGAAACAATAAAAATCGTAATTTTGAAAGAAAACTGTGTACATAAATTAACTTAGTTCTTTTTGATATGAAAAGCTCTTATCTTTGAAGAATATGGTGTCCGTGGAACTTTTGTAGTTTTATATTTTTTGTTCAATTAAAAATTAACCAAGTAAGAAAAGTAAAAGAAAAGAAAAACTCACTGCCTTAGAGGAACCTAAGAGGCAGGGTTTTATTTGTACCTCCAAACATGAATTTTGGGCAGGTACTAATTCTTAAGAAGGCAATTTTAGCGACAGTCACAAAATCCTTTGAACAGATTAACCTTCTCTCTGACTTTAAAATGCAGGAGTGCCTGTTGGGGTAACTGTCTAGAAGAGAGGAGCCATGGGTTCTGAGTTCAGTTCCCAGTGCTGCTTATGCATCCCCGGCACCAAGTTTTTAAAAAAAATTTACTTTATTTAATTTTATGTGTGTGAATGTTTGCTCTGCATGTATTTATGTGCAGCATGTGCTCCTGAGGCCCAAAGAGGTCAGAAAATGGCAGTAGATTCCCCTGGGATTAGATTTGTAAATGATTTGAGCCATCACGTGGGTCCTAGGAGTTGAATCTAACTCCTCTGCAAGATCAAGACTTTCTCTTAACTGCTAAGCCATCTCTCCAATCCTATCCCCTGACCCCCTGAATCTTTAGACCTCTTTAAGAGCGTTATTCTCTGAACTGGATTCTCAGCAGGCTAAAGATGGAAAACTCATTGCATAACGGCTATCTTTTGAACACTGTAAGTACCTGACAGGATTTACAGCGAATGTTAAACAGCTCTGTCAGATAAATCTTCATCTACATGCTAATAAGAGGTGTGAGCACCTCCACAGAAGCATAGCGGGGATGTGAGTGAAGATGGATGCGTACGGAGACCTATATTTGAGTGCGCATCTTCTTATCGTTTGAGAAATGCCTCTTCATCCAAGTGAATTCATACTTGAGCCTTGTACACCGGGGAATTCAGCAGATTCCAAGCACATAATGAATGCAGTGGAGAAGTGTGGGAGCGTCACCCACATGCTGGCATTCTATAGGCAGAGCGCCCTCCACAGTCTCCAACACTTCTGTCAGTGGGGAGCACATTCTAGGTCCACCCTGAGATGCAGCTCCATATCTCCTGAATTCCTTGCTGTGCCAAAGCTCTAGCATATTGCACACACTGAACTTTTGACTTGGATCTCATCCAATATTTTAGGGACACAATGATGTTTCAGAGATGGAAGGAGACTTCAAGTGCTTAGCAGAGATTCTTCATAAGAGGAACAGACATGTTAGTTACCTCATCACCCTCCCTTTAGAGGCAGTGTGAGACCCATGGGCTATGGGTAAAAATGGTATCCTTTTTTAGTAGCACCAAAGTTATATGATTTAATTGTGAATTCTCAGTTCGTGACTTTGTACATATTTCTAACAGTTAAATAATTCTGGAAGTTATTGATACTTTGAATTTCTAATTATCTAAATCTAGATAAAACAAGCAGGAAGGTTCCTTTTTTTCGTTTTCTTTCCAGTGCTGGGGACTGATCTCAGGACTATGTGTATGTCAGAAAAATACTCTGTCAAAGAACTACATACCTACCCCTTAGATTTTTATCATTTTTTGTTTCAACTAAAAAGACATGTATTGCTAAGTTCCTAAGAGTTTATGAAATAAATTACTGTCCAATAGTTTTAGAAAATAAAATTCATGAAATTTAAATTTTAAATATATATTAAATTTTTATCATTGTTAAAACAATAAGTATCAATTCTAATATCTACTATTTATAATTTGAAATTCACCTTTTGTGTGTGTATGTGTGTATGTGTATGTGTCTGTACTCCTATGTGTGCATGTGTGTTCCTCTGTGTAGTGTGTGTATATTTGTGTGTGTGTGTATGTGTGCACATGCATGAGGAAATATAAGGCATTGTTGGGTGTCATTACACAGGAACACTGTCTGTCTTATTTATAAGGGGTTCTCACCTGCCTGTCCGTTTAGGGGGGAGGGATGTTTGAGACCACCAAAATCATTAGAGCATTAATACATGTGAAACAACTCAGTAGCTAATGTTGGTTCAAACTTCAAGAGTCTAACACTAGGCACTTTATTTCAGGCACATTTAAATACAATAAAATTTGGGAAAGTTTCCTGGTGATAATTAACTCAATCTGTGTGCACAAGAAAGCTGAAGGCCTGACTACATGGAAACTCTTTGTGAAGTACATGTGATGTTTTCCACAAAGATGGTTTATATAGATTATGATATATTAGGTGTCTCGGGGAGGATCTGGAGGATAGGTCACAGGGTGCAAAGGTTCACAGGCTATAGTCTATCTCTACACCTAAAAGGTAAAAGTCTCGGGGAGCCAGATGTGGTCTGACCATACAGTTAGTGCAGAGGTGACCAAGGTATAGATCACATCCCTTCTTAGCCTTTTGGGTGGAAAATAGGTTATATGTCCCTGTTTTTGAAGAGACAGTACTGCATGTTTAACATTCCTGGTTTCCTCAGCACTTATCTGTGAGCACAAGGACTTCTTGTGTTCTTCATCTCTGCCTCATCAGTGTTGGGTTTATAAGCAGATGCCACCAGGCCTGTCTGTTTTGTGTAGGATCTAGGGTTCGTGTGCTTGCAAGGCGTGTACTTTATGATCTGAACCAGCTCCTTATGTCCTGCATTTTATCTTTGAATTTGAATGAAGAGACACCATGACCATGACAACACTTAACAAAGGAAACATTTAATTGAAATGATGGCTTACAATTTCAGAGGTTCATGACAGGGAACATGGCAGTGTGCAGGCAGACGTGGTGCTGGCTACATCTCGACCAGAAGGCAGCAGGAAGTCGGACAAGCTGTCACACTGAAAGAAACTGGAGCAAAAGAGACCTCAAAGACTGATACCACAGGGACAAACTGCCCCCAACAAGGACACACCTCTTAATAGTGCCACTCCGTTTGGGGGCCATTTTCCTTCAAACCACCTTAAGTACCTTTGAAGCTGGGAAAGATGACTTATGCCTGTAATCACACCATTTGGAAGGGTGAGGCAGGAATATTACCAAGACTTCTTGTTTAACTTGGGCACATAGTGAGTTCCTGAGCTAAAATCTAAGAACATGTCTCAAAAATATCATAGAATATTTTAGAAAAAAAATTAGCTTTGAAAGTAGAAAATAAACATCATTTTTATTCAAATATGTTTTGTATTATGATAATAAAAGTTACTGATTTATTATTAAAAGAGTTGTTATCAAACCTCAGGTTGTCAAAAAAAAGAAAAAAAAAGAGTTGTTAAATAAGTAGATAAAATTTAAAGATAGTTTTGTGTTCTTTAGCTTTATTTATATTCAATTTTAAGACTAACTCATGGCTATCAATAGAATATTATTTAGGTAAGTTTATTAAGATAAACAACTACAAATTGGTTGTATAAATAATAAGAATAAATATTAGTAACATGCAGTTGTTTATAAAATACTTATAGCCTACTTCATTATTCATTCAGACTTACAACAATAAACAGAACTCTAGGCCCAGTAACAAGTGATTCACTCACGTTGGTTTCTTGCCATTTTTCAGTCAGATAAAAGACAAATTATAGAACATATCTTTCAATTTTGTAATTACGAATATATCTCTGTCAAGAATAGATGACAGAACAGGTTTTATTTTAACAGTGTGTTAGTATGAAATGCAATGTTGCCAGGTGGTGGTGGCGCACACCTTTAATCCCAGCACTCAGGAGGCAGAGGCAGGCGGATCTCTGTGAGTTTGAGACCAGCCTGGTCTACAGAGCTAGTTCCAGGACAGGCTCCAAAGCCACAGAGAAATCCTGTCTCGAAAAACCAAAAAAAAAAAAAAAAAAAAAAAAAAAAAAAAAAGAAAAGAAAAGAAATGCGATGTTTTTTGACAAACGGTATGTGGGCCTCCTATTCATCTCTTGCTTCAGGCTCAGTAAATCAGTTTGGTATTGAAGATCTAAAGAATATTGTTAAGGATAAATGTGAAAACTTTATGTAAGTATATTGTGTGGCCAAGCGATGGTAGGGCAGGCTCATTTTTCCACAGAATCATGAAATAGTATGTTCTGAAGTTCCTGCCAACTTAATGCTTGCCAAATTACAAAAGGTCTTCAAATTCATCTGAAAATACAGGAAAATGGAGAGTTTTCAAGAAGATAAAAACGCAAGTTTCCAGGATTCTATTTAAGATGCACTATTTACCCTTACAGGGTTACTCGCTGTTATTTCTCCACCTCTTTTTCAGGAGACAGCTGACCCATCCAGATTGCTTACATGAATGGTCTTGCTCTCTGCCTTTTCACAGAACTTGATCTTTGCGGGGGTGGAGGGAGGGTGGGGTGGAATCATCAGTAACTGACAGTTTTGGACAACTGAGTGCCTATTTCTCTTGGTCCGCACTGGTGTGTTTCTATAGTTTGGCTGCAAACCTTCAGAGAAGGCTCTGCATTATTCCTCATTGTTAGGGTTCCTAAGACTCCCTCCTCTGCCTCTGCCTGCTTAGCAGTGTTTACAAATGCTAATTGCCACAGAATGTTGCATTATCCCTTGACACATTTTCTAAAACCTCTGTGAGCCTCTCCTCATTTTTTTTAAATCTTTATAATTTAATCTTTGTGGGCCAACTCTGTCTACTAGCTCTGTGATTAATACAATTTCTACTAACAAGGCCATGATATTCATCCTCACATTCAGTGTTTATGCTGAAATCAATCTTTTTATTATTATTTTATTACTTTAAAAAATACCAATTCAAATTCCTTCTTCCTCCCCTCCTCCCACTCCCCTCCCACTCCCTCCACAACCCTCCCCCTCCCCTGTCCAGTCCTAAGAGAGGAGAAGGCACCCTGCCCTGTGGAAAGTCCAAGTCCCTCCCTACTAAATCTCGGTTGAGCAAGGTATACATCCAAAGAGAATGGGATCCCAAAAAACCAGTACATGAATTAGAGACAAATCCCAGTGCCACTGTCATTGGCCCCTCAGTCTGCCCCAACTGTCAACCACATTCAGAGGGATTAGTTTGATCCCATGCTTATTCATTCCCAATCCATTTGGAGTTGGTGAGCTCCCATTAGCTCAGACACATTGTCTCAGTGGATGACCCCTCATGGTCTTGACTTCCTTGCTCATACTCTCACTCCTTCCACTCTTCAACTGGACCTTGGGAGCTCAGTCCAGTGCTCCAATGTGGGCCTCTGCCTCTGTTTATATGGGGATATTTAAAATAATCATCAGTCTGACTACAGGGCAAGGCCAGTTCAGGCACCCTCTCCTCTATTGCCTAGGGTCTTAGCTGGGGTCATCCTTGTGGATTCCTGGGAATTTTTCTAGAGCCAGGTTTCTTGCTAAAGAAATCAATCTTTTTTAAACAGAAGCATTCTACAGATGCTGAATTGAAGACATGGGTAGTAGATTCTTGGTAGTGTGTGGAACTTTTGTATTCTGTAAGGCTGTTTTCTTTGGGAATCACCTCCAGGCCTGAAAACATTATATGCTCATTAAGGACAATTAGATAATTATTGAGCACATGTTGAATCAATAGTCCAAGAAAAGATGAGGCCTCTGAAGTCCAAAGGTAAAAGTTGCTTCCTTTCCTAAATAGGTTCCCTTTTTTAAAAAATTTAATTGTTTCCCTGTCACCCTCTGCCCTTGCGTGGATGCTTAAGAAGAAAAGAAAATAGTGGAAGGGAAATGCAATTTCAAACCCATGAGCTTAAACCTTGTGGAAGCATGTCTTTGAGGGATGAGAATATGGATACTGACTGACTCATACACAATGGGGGTATAGGAAGCATGCACACTCATCTTTATTTGTATTTATACAACTTCAGTTAAAATTAATACAGGACTGATTTCCTTAGAGAAAAATTTATCTGGTACCTGACTCTTTTGTTCCCCTATTTATTTATTCTCTTACTTTTTCATTTCTCAAGTTTAACATCATTGGATGTTTTTAATGAGACAATTATCCAGTTTATATTTTCTATAAAATTATCCTGCACAGTCAAGTTTCAAATGAAATTATATAAAGTCTCTTGTATGCTTTAAAACAAATTTTGCCAGGATTGCTCTCTTTTCTGTCTTCCTCTCAGAGAGGCAGCTTTTGCCTCTCTCCCCAACTCTCCCCTTCCCCTGCTTCTGTCTCTCTCTTCTCTCTCCTCCCCCTTCTCTCTCTCTCTGCTCTTCTCCCTTCCCCCTCCATAACCCCCTTAGTAAATATCCAACCTCAACCTCAAAAAAACAAACAAACAAAAAATTTTACCAGGACCATAATCATCACTCATGTTCCTAAAGTTTTATATTTTTGCCTAAATAGTACAGGTGTAGTGACATTGAAAATAAATGGATTTCCTTTAGATCATTTTGCATGTTACCTCACCAATCAGTTTCTGATTTCATATTAATAAATTTATTCTCCAATATTTCCCCTTTATTTTTGTTTTCTTTCTAGCTACTTCAGGTACATTCTTTTGACTTGTTTTCATATGCTCTGACAACTGAAGTTAATGATGAATTTTATTGTTGTCTCTAGCTCTAAGTACCATGCTTCTGTGAATTATTAAGTAGTCTGTAACCACAGATTTAATTTTCTCAAAGATCCAGGAATTATTCACAAGTAGTTTTTAATTCCAAAGAGCTTAGGGATTGTAACTTGTGATAACTTTCTAAATGTAGTACATGTTCATCAGAAAACCCTGGTTACATGTCTGTAGTACAGAATATGCTGACATTACCCTGTCTCTTTACTATATTCAATTGATAAAATTCCTTAGACTTGGTCAAAGCTAATATACATTTTTTTTAGTTTAAAAGTATTCATTCATTATTTACTCTTTGCAGGACTAGAATCTAGAGTCTTATGCTTGCTAGGTCTGTGCTCTATAGCTATGGCACACCCTCATATCTATTTTATTTCTGATTTTTGGACAAGGTTTCCCTCCGATGTCCAGGGTGACCTTGAATTCACTCCGTAGCCCTGGCTGGCTTTGAATTTCTAATTCTCTTACCCTGATCTTCTGAGGAGCTGGAATTCAGACCTGGCTTCAAGATCGTACATCATTTAGATTCACTCTTCCTCTCCTTGAAGCATGCACGTGTTCATATCATTATTGAATTATTTCTGTTTCATGCATTTTCTCTCTTCATCTGTGAATTAAACCTTGCCAGTGAGACACGCTCTGATGAGCACTGACAAAACTTCAAGAACCTCCCTTTGTATTTTCTTCACATTGCTTGATTTCCTCCTAAGCGTTTATCTCAAATAACATTAGAAAATCTCATATGGATATTTGTTTTCTTTGTTCTGTTACAAGAGAAACACGGGAACTTTATTTTCTTGACTAATTCTGTGCAGTCAGTAGAGTACAGTGAGTACTCAGATATATTTATATTCCTTCTGTTCTTTGTTTATTGCAAACCAACTCATTTTCAGACTCTAAAGTAAATATGTTTATGACTTCAGCTGATAGTCATAGTCTTTGGAATATAGCAGGAATCACTCACCTCAGTCTCCCATTACAAACACTTGATAGTGTAAAATGTCTAATAGTAACTTTTCAAATATACCACTCACAGTCAATCAGGTAGAGAGCCATTTGCTAGTTTTCATTTTTTATTTCCTATCTTTAAATGCTCTCAACCTTTTAAATTGCAAGATATCTAAAACTTTAAAACTTGTTTGACCCATGACTCTTGTCTCCTATGTGCACTATCTCAATATCTCACTATGGAGGGAAGATAGTTGTCTGCTTCTCTTATAAACTGATAACAGTCACTTCTCCATTCTTTTGATACTATCTCTATTTTATATTTTTCAATACAAGCAACTATATGGGAATGGGCTTTGCCTTCCTCAAACCCTGAGTTTATAGTAAGAAACCGTTTAATCAGAACTTTATTTATTAGGATATTACATGTCTTCATCTTCACGGATTGGCCAAACAATAGACACATGAGCCCAGGTATCCGTGAAAATTAGGTACAAATAGCAGGGAACTATTAGGTGTGTAATAGAGTCTGCCTACTAAAGACACAGTTAAATTCTGACATAGATGATGTGCAATTCTACTGTCTGTTAGAATGATGACAATGCAGAACAAACCCAAGTTTGAAACCATGATATTTGCCCTTACATGTAAATATGCCTATGCATGTCATCTTTCTCATGTCTGTGGATATCATCTTCTTTATTCAGGTTTTATTTTGGCAGCCTGGTTGAGATTTCCTAACATTTCTAAGAAGCACAATCTCACAATGAACTTCCTGATCCTCTAATGCTTACATCCACTTCATCTCCCATAACAACTCCAGGCAACTAAGGATGGATGAGAATGGGAGAAATAGTCTGCCCCAGGGGAAAACATCCCTATTTTTTATTCAATTTTGATGGTCAGTCCTGAAATCATATAATCATATACATACAAGTAGCATGAAATGACTAAGCCAATTATATTTATTTGTTTAAGAATACATGTGTGTATGTGTATCTGTGTGTCCGTGTGTGTTAGACCAATCAAAGACATGTGTTATAAAAGTTAAAGAGAAGAAGGCCATGAACATGAGAAATATCATTGGGGGATGAACATGGGAGAGATTGGAGGGAGGAAAGGAACAAGGGAAGTGATGTTATTATGTTTTAATTTCAAAAACATATTTTAAAATAAAAGGAGTACACTCTGAGGAACCAGATAGACACAGTCATATCCTAGGCTACATCATTACTGAGAGACTGAACTGACATTTCCTTTTTACTTAAACCATAAGCAATAGCAATGACAATAGTAAGATTATACTTTAGAATGTGCCATGACTTTAGCCCCTTTGGATATCATGAGATTTACTTATTTCCTCTCCTGGATAACAAATACAACCCTCAGCTCAACCCCCAATTCTGGATAGTCAAACCAAGGGTCTTTCTAGTGCTAGGCAAACACTCCAACCCTGATTTGCCTCTTTCAATTTTATCTCTGCAGCCACCATACTTACCATTAGCAAGTAGCTATCAGTTATTGAAGTTCCCCCAGTGCATGCAATTTCTGTGGAGACAGTCTATAGATAGCTCAAATACCCTTCACATTCATTCAACCTGCAAATCCAAGAGTCAGTTCTCTATGTGGAAAGCAATACAATGCAGTCCCTACACTTAGGACTCAGGGAACATCACAAAACAGGGAGTGGAATGATTATAAGAGCCAGAAGACCAGGACATCTGTTATGAGACATTGTTTTCAAAAACAAGTGCAGGAAGTGCAGGAAGATGAGAGGTTTAGGGGTGGATCTGGAGAAGAATTGGGGCAGAATGGGAGATGAAAATATCAAAATAAATAATATTCCAAAATTCCCAAAGAATTAGCAAAATGTATTATTATTATTATTACTTATATAAACAATTCCATAATATATTTTGTAGGCGGTCTCAAAAAATTTTCTTGGCATCAAGTAGCAGATATCCATAGGGATGGTTAATTAATTTCTCATTTCAGAATTGATTTAACAATCTGTCTTTTGGGTTGGAGATAAGGTAAGATGGTTAACTGTGCTCGCTGGTCTCAATGAGCACTGAGTTCAGTTCCCATTACTCACATGGCAAATCACAAATTCCTGTACCATCGGATTCCAAGGTATCTGGCATTCTTTTTTTTGTTTTGTTTTTTTTTGTTTTTTGTTTTCCTTTTGGCTTCCACGGACTAAGATTCCGTAGATCAGAAGTTCACAAGAGAGCTGGTTAAGTTAAAACCACAGAATCAGAAAGACTGCGGTTCTCTCTAGAGTAAACATGAGTTTTCTTATTTGAGGACTCACCTAGGACAAGAGAGAGACTCATTTTCTTCATCGTTACACAGACAGGACCAATACTAGTTATTAGAATTGCCTGTATTCCTTGGTTTCTGGTTCATTTCCCACATCATCAGCGCTATGTCAGTTTTCTTTGGCCTTTCAGCTTCTTCATCAAATCTCTCTCTGATCATATCTAGAGGATCCCTGTCTATTTATGGACTCAGAGGTTAAAGCTAGGCTCCAGGACTGTCTCTAAGTCATCCAGAATTTTTCGATTTTAATCACACCAGCTAAGTCCCTCTTTAGGAAATCCTTTTATTGTCTCCGTCAGCCCACAGGAGCATGTGCTTGAACACTTGATCCCTGACTGGTGTTGAAATGCTATAGCACCATTAATATTGGGACCTGGGTAGCAAAAGTTGGTCCCTAGGAATAGGCCCTGAAGGGAATAACGGTTTCTGGTTGCAAGCAAAATACTGTGCCTTCTGAACCTCCAATAGGGAATCAAACAGTGCTACAAGCTCCTGTTCCCAACATTTCTGAGTCTTCCCTATTGTAGGGGACTATAACCTCTCAACTGTGAGCCAACGGGAATTTCTTTCCTGTAGAGTTATTTTTGTAAGGTAATTTGTTACAGGGAGGAGAAAAGCCACTAATATGGATGTTTGCATCTTTTCAAGTTTCCTTGTTCTACTGGTCATAAACAAGAACACTGGCATGAGTAATACATGATGTCGAAACGGAAGGGTCACAGTAGGGGTCCACCATGCAGCTAGCAATAACTGTGGGACTAATAGCTTTAACACTATAAAGGCAATTATAACTTTAGGGGAAACTGAGCTTTAAAAATGTAAATAAACCGATGAACTCAGCTCTATGACTTAATTGTGAGGAACAAAAGAGTAAGTCGACTAATGCCACAGACTCATCAAGTCCCCTGAGTTAAGGTCAGATCCATGGATGGAAAAAAAGTAGGTCTGCAACTTGGGATGAGGACATTTGGTGGTGAAAGTGAGGTGTGAACCTCTATACTCTCTTAAACTCTCCCAGACATCTGAAGCAGTCTTTTCTCTTTTTACAGTGAGAGAAAAATCTCCTTGCATGGAGACCATGCAAAAATTTCCTCTGAAGTAGAATCCTTGTAAGGTCATTCAGCCTTCCTTCCTCAGCCGATCCCTCTGATAATTGGAGATAGGTGTCAGCTTAGATCAATGATATAAATACAATTCCTAGCCTGTGAAGGAAACATTATTCAACAAAATCGTACCATAATTTGTCTGATAAACACTCACTTGATGCAGAAGAACACACACACACACAAAGTTCACTTTTGAGAATATCTGAGTGAGACATGCAGAATCTGAGAGTGGACAAGTTAGAACTTACTAGCATAGAATCATTCTGCTAAGAATTCCAGATAAGTATTTTGGTAAATATACCTGACATAATAGGAATGTCTCTATTAGACAGTTTACGCAAACTGGAATTTGGGAGTCAAATGTAAATGAGATATAAGTAGTAGCACATACTTGACAAAAAAAAAAGAATCAAAAACAAGATATGTTAAAATGTATTTGCTATATGAAAGAAAAGAATCTAATGCCTAATGATGTCTCCTGGGAGAGCCCAAAGGCCAGCCCCTTTGCTGAGGCAATAGAGACTTCAAGTGGAGAACCCTAATAGAGATGGAAGGGATGACCTCTTTTAAGATATTTAGTCACTAAAAAGTCATAGGGACCAGGCTTTGTTCCTGGTGGAGTTGAAAATCTAGTAGAAGGGAAGTAGAAGGGAACCATCTCAATAGAAAATGAGACTAGAGTAACTTTCCTTGTTCTACCAAGAAAACAAATTAGAGTCAATATTATCACTACCCTCAAAGGCTTAAATGAAGGAGGGTTATATCTCGCCACTGAATTCTAGCTCATTTTAAAAATGGATAAACAAAAATTTAATCAGAGAATAAATTCAGTTGTCCCTGTTTGGGGGTTGAGATACATTCCCTAGAATAAACACTTGGAATTCAACTACTGACATGTTAAGGTTTTATTTTTTCCTTCTGAATTTCCGTAGTGTCTCTGATCTTTATATTATCCTCTAGGACTCTGACCATACTGACAGTCTGCTGAGTGCCATCCAATTGTCGTGATCAGGTGGATCTAACTAGCATCAGCTTTGTAAAGTCACACAGGTTGAATCATGGAACCTACAACACATCAAGGAAAAATATTCCTTTGCCTGTATGTCTAAAGGTCTAAGTTATGCCTCTCCATTGCACATTAAAGAGTAAACTGTGGGAGAAGGGGAGGAAATGTAAATTCTTTTTTTTTGTTTGAATGAAAAAAAAATAAAAGAATATGGGAAAAAAAGAGTAAACTGTTACATTCCCACTAAAAGCAGGAGACATGAATCGCTGTGCCTAAGTATGCATATGAAATTAAATAAACTTGAAAACGATAACTAAAGTTTTAATAGTGGTTATTTTGATCCATATCAATATTATGTTTACTTGGTATATAAAGTCCATTCCACTATATATTTGTGTAGCAGATAGTGAAAGAGGAAAAAATAAAAATCCTGGTTCACTATTCCCCCAAATTTATCTCATCATTAAAAATAAAAATTATCAAAATTTAACCAATTACAAGGTGGTTTTATATTTGAATAATATCATCCACTATTTTCTCCACTCTCTTTAACTACAATCCCACACTTAACCATCTTCATTGTTTCTTGTTTGTAATTATGTGTGAGCAGAATGGTCAACCTCCATTGTCAACTTTGTGAAGTACCCACTGGATGACTCAGTGAGCTCCCTGGGTGTTGTTTTAACTGAGGACATGGCTACAAGGTATGGTTGTTGTAGATATGAGGGAGAGTATAGTCAGAGGCAGCTGGAAGATTCCAGAACAGGGATAGAAAGTAGTAGATTAAACATGGCCAATAGACTGAACTAGGTCATGAGAGGAGTAGGAGCAGGGGAGGGAATGTGAGAGACAGAGAGAGAGAGAGCGAGAGCAAGAGAGAGAAAGCAAGAGAGAGAGAGAGAGAGAGCGAGAACAAGAGACAGAAAGCGAGAGACAGAGAGAGAGAGAGAGAGAGAGAGAGAGAGAGCACAAAAAGGAGAGAGGACTGACCGAGAAGAAGCATGGCCAAAATGACAGGGTTATTGAGGGGGACCCTGCAGGTGTTCAGGCAGGAAAGTGAACCCACTAAGCGATGAGAATGACCACTCGGTTCAGGTAGATTTTATCAGTCTGGATCAGACTTGGGGAGTCTGATGACAGGTGGTTCTTAATCAGCATATTTCCTGGTGTAATACAATCTCTAGTGTGCAAGGAAGCAAAATCACATCAAAACTTGACTCAGCATGCATGTCATTTCTTCCGAGATGAGTTCTAGTGATAGGCTGCCCGCATTAATTTAAGTGCCTAGGGAAGTCTCAGGCCTGGCCTTGGTCATACATAGAGGTCATAGAAGTTATTTGGTCTATTAACCATCTCTGATCCTGGCTGTGGGAGTCTGGAGAGCTCCTGGCTATAAGCATCACTTATATTCCTAGCCACCTCCAGTCCTGGTTGTAGGAACTTGTTATGACCTGGCCCAACAGTTAACACAGATCACCAATATATTAATCACTTCCCATTCCCAGCTTCCCAGCTATTTGGATGGAAGAACAATTTGTTTTGTTTTGTTTTTACCAGGGAAAGACAATCCTGTGTGCTTAATATTCCTGGTTTCTTTGGAGATCTGTGGGCACAAAGACCTTCACGCTCTGCTCCCAACAGAGTGTATAGGAATGAACAAATGGGAGAACGGAAGTCCATGAGATGTAGAAGGTGAGGGTAGGGAACAGTGTGAGAGGAGCTGAGAGGAGCTAGCGGGCCAGCATGGACTCTGTAACAGGTACCTGCAACGTTGAGAGAGCCTGGGGGCCAGAATGCACTTCGGTATGCTAATAGATACCACAATTAGTCATTTGTCCTCAGTTTCTTTTGGACCTGATAGATAGGTCTGTAAGGGCATTTCTAGAGAGGACTAATGATCAGGGAACACCCCTCTGGGAGTAAATTTAGGAAGCTGATAGTATTGAATTCTCTGTTTCCTGGCCCACACATACTATGTGGATAATCACAATGGATCACAAGCAATGAAACCTTGAACTAAAACATACTTTTCCTACTTTATACTACCATTTTCATTATTTCCTACAGTGGCAAGTGATTAACTAGAACAGAGTTCTCATTGTGATTAGATATCTTTTGGCAAACTGGTAATCCCAGATTTGGGATTGCCATTTTTGTATGCTCTTCCCAATAGAGTCTTTTCATTTGATATAGTGTTTTTATACTACATTTTCTTCATCTTTTTCTTCACCCCTCCCCTTTCTTCCTCTACCCTTGCTTTCTTTACTGAAAATAGATTCTTTTTATCATACAATATCACATGATCACAATTTCCCTGCACTACACTCCTCCAAGCCCCCCTTTTCCCTTCTCCCCTAGATCCACTCCCCCTCCATTTCCCTTCAGAAAAGAGCTGCCTTCTAAGAGATAACAACCAAACACAACAAAACCAGATAAGATGGGACAAGGCAAATCCCCTTACACAGAGGCTGGACAAGGCGACCCAATAGGAGGAAAACAGTCCCATGAGCAGGCAAAGAAAGTCAGAGATACACCTACTCCCACTGTTAGACGTCCCACAAACCCACCAGACTAACAGTCATAATATACATACAGAGGACCTTTTGCAGACGCTTGCAGGCCCCATGCAAAAAAAAAGTGATTGAATGATGGTTTGCCATGGACGGCAATTGTGCTTAAAGCTTGTCTAAATGATTGCTTTAGTTCTTTAATAATGCTGATGAATTGTGTCTGTTCAGAGGGCTCCACACTGGTGAGAAAATTTTTAACAGTTCTTGCAGTCCCCACAAATTATGCCCACTACTCCTGCTAATGAGGTGTGAACCTCTTATGTGTACAGAACACTGCTGGTCTGATCCTATTTAAGTAACACTTAGAAAACTCAGTCTAATTTCCTCCCTTCAAAAGGGCCTGTTGTTGTTGTTGTTTCAAATTTTCACCAATTTCCTTTATTTATACTGCCTTTGTCATGTGTCGATAATGTTGACCAACTTTAGGATATTTACAGATTCACAGCAGCTGCAAACTTATAATTAGATCTTATCAACCTTGGCCATATGCTTGTGAACATAACTCTCTTCCCTCAGCCACCGAGGAGGAGCTAAAAACACTTAGGAATTTGGCAACATTACAGACTTCCGTATTCTTGCTCTTCCTACCGGGATCCTAGATCTCCATGAGCTTCCGCAGCCTGATCTATGTAAAATGCTTTGCCTAGATTTCAGGAACTCATTTTCGCGCTATCTATGCAGTGTGTGAGATGGTGTTTTCCTCTGCTCGACAACACTATATCTAAGACTGTGTTCCTGGTGGAGCCAAGTAGGACCTCTTTAAGTCCTTAAACAGTTATCTGCCTCCTTGGAAAGAAGCAATTTGTGACAAGCTATTCATGTTTACCCATCCTTCCACACAATTCAAAGGACTCAGTGTTGCAAACTAAATAGATATATTGGGATCTTTCCCTTTACTGATACTTATTTCTGAAATTTAGTTTTAATTCTCATCAGACATCAAGTGCATATGTATGTATTATGTATGTATCATATATGTATGTATGTTTGCATGCATGATTGTTTGTCTGCTTTTAAAACCCCTCTAGCTCACCTAATATTTACTTTGTAGCTCAAGCTGGCTTTAAATTAGTAGCAATTCTCCACCCTCTCTGTCTTACAGGCTTGTGTCACCACACTTGTCTCGAATCAAGCAAATTTTTAATAACATGAATGCTTGCAACTTGCCTCAAGGACAACAACTTTTTTAATAATTAGATATTTAAACACATTTATTAGTGTAATTTCTCTTTTCCTACACAAGCTTCCTACTAATAGAAGGCAACTCTGATTTTTTTCTTAACTTTCTTTTTATTTATTCTTCGTGTTTTTCATATCATGCATCTTGCTCCCTTTTATTTCTCTGTCCTTCGTATCTGCCTTCTGCCCATGCAACCCACCCCCAAATGAAATAAAATTTAAGAGAAAAAGAAAGAAAAAAGGAAAAATTTCACCATGGAAACTGTAGTGTGACACAGTGAGACACTCAGTAAATCTTTTTGTCCATGTTTCTTTACTTGCAAGTGTTTCTTTTTTTTTGATATTTATTGAGCTCTACATTTTTCTCTGTTCCCCTCCCTGCCTCTCCCGTCCCCCCTTCAACCCTTCCCCACGCTCCCCATGCTCCAAATTTACTAAGGAGATCTTGTCTTTTTCTACTTTCTATTTCCCATGTAGATTAGATCTATGTAAGTCTCTCTTAGTGTCCATATTGTTGTCTAAGATCTCTGGGATTGTGGTTTGTAGGCTGGATTTCTTTGCTTTATGTTTAAAATAAACCTATGAGTACCACCTATGAGTAAGTACATGTGAAGATTGTCTTTCTGTGTCTGGGTTACCTCATTCAAAATAATGTTTTCTAGCTCCATCCATTTTCCTGCAAAATTCAAGATGTCGTTATTTTTTTCTGCTGTGTAGTACTCCATTGTGTAAATGTACCACATTTTCCTTATCCATTCTTTGATCGAGGGGCATTTAGGCTGTTTCCAGGTTCTGGCTATGACAAACAATGCTGCTATGAACATAGATGTGCACATGCCCTTGTGGCACAATTGAGCATCCTTTGGCTATATACCCCAAAGTGGTATTACTGGGTCTTTAGGAAAGTTGTTTGCTAATTTTCTGAGAAATTGCCACACTGACATCCTAAGGGGTTGTACCAGCTTGCATGCCCACCAGCAATGCAGAAGTGTTCCCTTTTCCCCACAACCTCTCCAGCATAAGTTGTTATCAGTGTTTTTGATCTTTTAAGAACAGACAGGAGGACCAATGGAACCGAATAGAAGACCTGGATATCAATCCACACATCTTTGAACACCTGTTTTTTGACAAAGAAGCAAAAAATATCAAATGGAAAAAAGAAAGTATATTTAACAAGTGGTGCTGGCATAACTGGATATCAACATGTAGATGAATGAAAATAGACCCATATCTATCACCATGCACAAAACTCAAGTCCAAATGGATCGATCAAAGACCTTAACATAAAGCCAGCCACACTGAACCTTATAAAAGGGAAAGTAGGAAATACACTTGAACGCATTGGCACAGGAGACCACTTCCTAAATATAACCCCAGCAGCACAAACACTGAGAGAAACAATTAATAAATGGAACCTCCTGAAACTGAAAAGCTTCTTTAAAGCAAACGACATGGTCAGCAAGACAAAACAACAGCCTACAGAATGGGAAAAGATCTTCACTAACCCAACATCAGACAGAGGTCTGATCTCCAAAATATACAACGAACTCAATAAATTGGACACCAAAAGAACACATAGTCCAATTAAAAAAATGGAGTACAGACCTAAACAGAGAACTCTCAACAGAGGAATCTAAAATGGCTGAAAGACACTTAAGGAAATGTTCAGCATCCTTAGTCATCAGAGAAATGCAAATCAAAACAACTCTGATATCCCATCTACACTTGTAAGAATGGCAAGTGTTTCTTGCGAAGATTCATTGGTCTAGTTTCTGCTATACTGTCAATCCTGGACCCTTAATGGGACTCCTCTTGGACATTCTGTTGTTGCCCTGAGTCGTGGAAATCCTGCAGCTTTGGGTCTGCAGGATTGGCCCCTTCACTTGCTCCCACAGATCATAAATGGGGCGGATATTGGGGTGGGCCAACTCATGACCCTGGTTCTGGAGGCTTGGGGAGTTGCAGGGTTGAGCAGCTCTCCCTTGTCCTCACCACCAGGGTGAGCTCTCCCGCAAGCACTGCCCCAACTAGTTCGCGTCTTGCCGTGATGAGCAGGTGGTAGGGCCGGTTCTCCTTTTCCACACCCACACCCATCAGGGTCAGCTCCACTGTGCTGCCCAGCAAGGTGCAGAGACCACTCACTCTCCTGAGTGCTACAGCTGGAGAGGGCAGGGCCAGCTCTCCCACCTGCCACAGGAGGCAAAGGGGCTCACCTTTTTTACTTGAACCTTTGTCTTCGGGTATGCTCTACTGTGCTGCCCAGGTGAGCCGTAGGGACCACTTTCTCGAGTGCTGCAGCTTGTAAGGGCGAGGGTCAGCTCCTTGGCCTCCCACAGGTGCCATAGGTGGCAAGGGCAAGAAGGGGAGGGCATCTTTCCCCATCCCTCTCCACCTTGTGACAGAGGAGAGAGGTGTGACCAGCTACCCCATTCTCACACCCTCATGGCCTGCTCACACTAGCCTCCACCAACAGGGTCAGCTCTACTGTGTTGCTCGGGGCGGGGCAGGCAACTCCAATTCTAATTCAATTACTTTGCTGTGTAAAATTGTGTGGTAACTTATCTGAACTCCTGATTTTTTTCCTTTTCATTTAAATACCATCTTCTAACAAAACTGAGCCAGTGATGAGCTGCCTTGGGAGACTTAATAGGCATATTTTATCCCTGTTACTTGTAGCAAAGCAGACTGCAGAAGTAATGGAAATTAAGTGTAAAATTACATAAGGCACAGGAAAGCAATTTCAGTAGCAGAGTTCAGTTAAAATTAAAATTAAATATTAAAGTTCTAGGTCAAAAAAAAAGCTCAGTAAAACAACTCAAAATAAATGCACTGGGATGGGCTGAAATTGCTGTCTCCGTTAAGAAGGAAGCAAGGAGACTTGCACAATGAACCTCAGAGGGAGAACGCATGCTCATCAAGGCAGAATGGAGGAAACACAGGGAGCAATGTCATTGAGGCGCTTATCTGGGGACCACAGCGATGACAGTGTTGCTCATCAATCCGTTGCTTTTCTTGGGACAGGTCAGAGACTTATAAAGAGTCACAATGAAGTTTTGTTGGTCAAAATGAAAGTTTCATACAATTATTAATCAGTGGCGATGTCAAGGAAATAAAGAAAGATCTAGTATCTTCTAACTCATAGCAGGAATGTAATTGCCATGTTGTCCTCTTTTCCTCCTGGGAGGTGGGGTGGGGGTGGGATGCAGGATGGGGAGAAGGGGTGAGACGCTAGGTGGAGGCGCATTTGAACAAGGCTGAATTTAGCTTGTATTTTAATTCATTTGTGTGGGTGCTCTTCTTCCGAGAAGACAGAATCCAAATGATCTTCTTGGGAAATTTTAACCATAATGAAAGCGAGAAAATTTCTAGAAATACCAGAAAAGACAAGCACCTGGACTTTGGATTTGCGATGTCAGCAGCCTGTTTTCAAGTAAACAGTTGGATCCAATGACATCCCTTGTCTGAACTTTTCCTCTTTCATGCGTGATCCCAATGTTAGCACCTCCTCATCAGACACTGTGCCCTCTTTAGGCCTCATCTGACACCGGCTTCTTTAGAGAAATCATCACTTCAAGACTGACAAGCTTTTGCTCTTAACTTTTGCGCAAATAATAGAACGACACCGTGGTTTTCTCTAGGTATGTCCAGCACTTCTGACAGAAAAGGTCTCACTGCTGATTCAAAACAAACTAACAAAAGGCAAATGCAAAAGCTTTAAAAGGAAAATCATGAGGTTTAAGGAGACAGCTTAGTATGTTATAAGAGTGCTTGCTGCATGGGCTTGAGGACCTGACCTCTAGCCCCCAGTACTTATGTAAAGCTCTGGGTGTGGCCTTGTGACCTCTGCAAACCCAGTGCTGTGCAGGGTGGAAAGTAGGGTAGCTAGCCCTGCCAGACTGCTTTCAGGCTCACTAAGAAAACCCATCTCCAAGGAACCAAGTGAAGACTGATAGAGAAGGATGCTAAAATCCTCCTCTGACCTCCACAGAGAACGCCCGTGTACATGAATTTGCATCCACATGTGGACCACATCATGTGCTGAACTTGCAAAAAGTTGGCATCGGACCGTGTCCTCTCCTGACTTAGCACCTCTGGAAGACATGGCTTCCAGGTGACACAGCTACAACTTGGGGACAGCCTGTTCTGTGCTCCTGTTGCAGAGAAAATGCCCAAGAGAGTAGCTGGATCCCAAACAGCTTTACATAATTGAGAAATAAATGGCTGTGTGTTAAGCCACTGATTTTTCTGTGGTTAGTACATTATCACAGCATGACTAAATGCTTCATGATTTATTCAAAGCATAACTGTATAATTATAAAACCGACAAACCCAACATTCAGCCTGTAAACAATTATGTGTTACTAGATAAGAAAATTGAACTAAATCATTTTGATTTATTAGGGAACATCTTTTTGAAAGGTTATACTGTATACACCCCTTTATGATTAGGTTTGGTAAAATGATTCCCCCATACATTGCTTTTGAGACCCAGTATAGGTCAAAGGTTTTTGTACATTTTTTTCTCCTGAAGGGTTTAGTTCTACTTCAATAAGTTACATAAAAAAGAAAGAAAAATTGACATAAAATAAATTTAGTTTAGCTAAATTATTGCAATGATTATCATGAAATGGTCTTAACTATAAAGCAAAGATTATTTAAATAAACTATAATAGTTATGCCCATGTTTTGTCCTAATTATTAAAATAGTATTTCTAAAAGCCATGTATTATGTATGTTATTATATATATGTTATTGTTCTTCATTTCTAAGTAACGGTAACTGAAAGTTGTATTCTGGGAATATGTTTATAATAAATCAGGTTAAAATGCTCTGAGCAGGAAAGGAGAAAGAGACGGAGATACGGATAATTGCTAGAAAGAAGGCAGGAGATAACCTGAGTACTGCCTGAGGGTCAGAGATAAGTCCTGGACAGCAAAGAAAAGAACAAAGTTGTAATAGAAAATCTGTAGCATTTGAACAGGGAACACTATTCAAAGCCCCTTTGTTAGGCAAGCAAACGATCTATTTCTGCTTTCTGTCTTTATATGAAAGTGAGCTATAACCAAACAAACTCCTTATTTATCTCTGCCTTGTGTCCTTATATGAAAATGACCTATACTGGCAGCAGTGTAGTTTGAATGTAAAGTGTGTCCCTAGGTCCATGTCCTAAAATCTTGGTCCCCGTACCATTATTAGGAGGTAAAGGCACCTTTAGGATGTGAGGCCTGATAGAATATGCTTAGGTCACCTGGAGCATAGCCTTGAAAGGGATTCAAGAGACTCTAGCTGACTTACTCATTTTTCGTTTTCTTTCATTATTTCTCCTCCATTCCCTTCCCCTCCCTTCCACTCATCTCCCTTCTGCCTCCCTTTCTTTTTCAGTGCTGGGAAAGGAACCGTGGACTCATGTGTACAAAGCATTTGGTGTAAGTGGCTTTCCTGGTTTATTGCTTGTCACATTGTCGCTCATGTAGTATGCCCACTGGGGGCCCAGAGCAATGGATCTGCCCAGTCTTGGGCTGGACCCTCCATAGCTAAACTAGAGTAAGCCTTTGCCTCCTCTGCAGGAGTTAATTATCTCCGGTGTTTAGCTCCAGTGATGGTGAGCTGACTGCTGCAGGGGCATCAACCTGTTGAACCAGACTAACCTCGTTGATGAAAAGTCAGGTTGAATATAATTCATAGCACAACATAATAGACACACCATCAAACTTCTTTGGAGGAGAAATAAAAGTTTACTGCCCAAAGTTTAAATATCTTCCTTCTTCCTCCTGGAGAAACAAACTGTCCTACTAGAGATACGATGGGCAGGGTTGGAAATCAGATGTTTAATACTTCCAACAGAAAGATTAAAAAGCAGATGATACTGCAAAAGAAATATAAGAACTGAATGCTGAGAGGGGATGAGAATGATCACATATTCAGGCCAAAGATAGAGTGAAATCACTAAAGAGAAAATAATCTTGAATCAGAATTCACTTGGATGTAAGTTCAACGACAGCATTTAGACCCTTGGCAGCAGGAGCCCTCTACAGTGACTTTAACAAACTCCATTTTCTATTACATTGTGTGGGAAGTACCAGGGACATGCTACTTCATTGGTTAAAGGCTATCAAAAGCTGTCTTGTATATGTATATGTAAATATATTTTATATATATTATACTAACATATGCATTTTATATTTTTGAAATATTCTCTATCATCTAATACATAATTTTTTATTTTATTTTATTTTATTTTTTTGGTTTTTCAAGACAGGGTTTCTCTGTGGCTTTGGAGCCTGTCCTGGAACTAACTCTGTAGACCAGGCTGGTCTCGAACTCACAGAGATCTGCCTGTCTCTGCCTCCCGAGAGCTGGGATTAAAGGCGTGCGCCACCACCGCCAGGCCCATAATTTTAAAATAGGATATAATTTCAATACTCAAGGCTGTGGGAGCAGGAACATGGAACAAAAAGGGAAATAAGGAATCTAAGAATAGTGATCTGAGTTGTCAGCAGTAGAAATAAATATATTCACCTTTAGCCATTTCATATAAAATTTGTCCACAAAATTTCCCAGCTCTAATCTCAGTTGATCTCATTGACTTTTTGCCCTTAGTCTGTGCTTTACCAAAACAACTTTAAATGGCAGCCCACTAAATTACATTTATGTTGGATGCAAAACAAGCCAGTGTTGCTAAAGTTCAGAAACTACTGATGAAGGGAAGGGTATGAAGACATTAACATCCTTATAAACACCTCTCCAAGTCATCTTTTCTATACACATCTCTTCCATGGGGAAGCCTCTCCCTAGTGATTCTCTATGGGTAGTCTTGACATAATGCCAGGGACTTTTTGAAATATAGTGATCCAAGTTCACAGCACGATGTTTGCTATTGGAACTGAGGGTCTGAATTATTATTGAGAGCTGGATTATATAATGAACATGAAGGAGGAAGAAGAATAAAGATTTGGTTAAGGCATCAGGGAAGATTTATTGATTTGGGGGTCAAGAGAAGACACAGTTCTCCCAAGAGAACATTGTAATATATCTAGTCTATGTGCCTTTGGTGGGGACCCAATCTATCCCTACCACTGAGTTAGCTTATAAACATTTCATCTCTATTTTTCTCAGATTGATTAAAACTATTCTATATCAGTTGTAGATGAAGATTAGTAAAGTATGATAAGAGAGAAATTGGCTTCTTCAGAAGATAAATAGGCAAAGTATATAATACAATACTAACTTCCCCAGAAGACACATTCATGAATAAAAAGGTAGTAAATTCTATAGTGCTCTTCAAAAACAAACCTATTGAAACTCAGAATAAATTTATGGTATATGTATTTATTGACTGCTACAAAATTATAGTGAAAGTATTTCAAAGTTGAATTTTGAGTATAAAGGAGTTATTTAATATGTAACACATTAAGCAAGCAACAGACCAAACACTCTCTATTGATATTCAACAGACATCTGTGGAGTTTAATTCCATCTTTGGTAGCATTTTATCTCATACTCTGCCTATAATAATTCCATTCTAATTTTTTCAAAGCACTGAATACTATTTGAAAGTCTAAAAAAGGAATGGAAATGAGGAAATAAACATATATAATAAATTTATAAGATGAATGAGAAGGGGCTCTCTTTGTGTTGTGTGCAAGAAAATGTCTTAGTTCAGGGGTGTGACTAATCCAGAAGGCATCCAAGTGCCCAAGACTTCCAGGGAAAAGCTTCTCTATGAAAACGTGACTCTTTACAGAGCTTCCAGTTACCAAATGAAGATCTCATTAGCCCAGGATCCAAAGTAAAATTTGAGCATCATTTTCATTTTCCTTCTCTCTTTAAAAATGCCCTTTCTCTGCTGCTTGTAGGAGGGGGAAGTTTTTTCTTAAGAAAAATTGAGAAGGAAATAGGGAAAAAATTCCAGTTGAACTCAAATTGAATTCATCCAGTATTTCTTCTACTTTTATTAATATATCATAAAAGAAAATAGAATTTTCCCATTTTCTCATCTACTAGGAAGATAAAGTCTGATAAAGTCTCAAGGCATAAAATAATGTACAATAGGATCATGCTGTCAATGTAAATGAAAACTATTTTATAAGAACTTTTTAAAAAATCTGCTTTGATCTTGTTAAAATACCTTTCCATAAATTATCTTACTTTATTAAGATCAATAATATGAATATATCAATCAATTTTATTTATATGTGTGTCTGTATGCATGCATGCTACTTTGATATGGATGTCTACAGAAGTCTGAGAGAGGCTTGAGCTCTATTGGAACTATAGTTAAATGTGAGCATATGCCCCCTGACATGGGCACTGAGAACCAAACTCAGGTCCTCTGAATGAATAAGACAAAGGATCCCATTTTCAATCATCTTGTAAATTCAGTTCCTTGGGTTTTTTTCTTCTAGGTCTTTCCTGTCACTATTTGCTGACTCTCATCCTTGAAAATTATTCGCTTTTTTTAGTGGAGCTATTTCATACATTACCATGCATGAGTCCATTCTTTTTCCACCTATAATGCATTATAATTGTCACCAAGTTAGTTGGGTTTGATTTGCTGCTTCTATTTGGCTAAGTTAGGGCAAATTATTTTACTGGCTTCTTATTCAATTGGACATTGGTGAAACTAATAAAACAATTCACTTGTTGTGATGGGAGAAAAATAAGAAAATGCCAAACTAGCAATGAGCAAGGAGAGAAAAATACAAAAAAAAACCCTAATTCAATAATTCAGTTAGCACTTCTTAGGCATAGACATTGATGAGAAAGAGCCAATGCTATCATTTAGAGCTAGAGAATGAGTTATTCAGAGTCATGACAGAAAATAAATATGTAAGTTGAAGATAGCTTAAAATTGACTATTTAAGGGGCTGGAGAAATTACTCAGAGGATAAGAGCATTTTCTAGTCTTCCAGAGAACCCAAGCTCAGTTCCCAACATCCACATTGGAAGTTCACAACTGCCTAGAAAACAGACATCATATTCTGGCCTATTTTGACACATATAGACATACATAAATATATACATGCATGCACACACATACTTGCAAATAAATTAAGTAAAAACGAATACACACATACACACACAGAGAGAGACTGGGCTGGATGATAGCTTAATTAGAAAAGTTCATGACTTACGAACAGAGAGAACTGAGTTCAGTCCCAGACACCCATGTAAAAGGCTGGGTGTGGTGATACCAGATCATATTCTCAGCGCTGGAGAAGTAGAAACAGGCAGATCCCTGGTGATCCTTGGATAGGCACCCTATCTTACTTGGCAGAATCCAGGGTAATGAAAGACCTTGTCTCCAAAATCTGAGAAACAAGTGAAGCTGTTGTCTAACCTCCATAAGTACATGCATACAGGCACACCTCTGTACATGAACATAAACCCACATGCAAATACAAATGCACACACAAAGACAGATAAGATTTAAGGGAAGCAATGCTGTAAAACATGTACTGCCAACCATAGTGGAAATCAAAATATTAGAGAGGTTATGGATTGATTGACAAGAGCTGTGGCATTTTGAAGGGGACATCAACTAGTGCTACACTGCAGTTCAGTGACGAGACTACCAAGACAATTCCAGATGGCACCATTCTGGTACTCTACTCTAAGCTCAGGTGATGCCGTGCACCAAATTTACAGGGAGGAAAGAGAGCTATGGAGATTTCTGAATGAGTATCACCCCTACCATCCTCTCAGTACTGTACCAGGGTTTAAACCACAAAGATAGGACCTGGGGTTGCCAGACAGTGCTCTGCACCCATTTACTACTGAGAATGTCTCCTCGTGTTTTCCCAGTCAAGTGCGTGTCACCTCAACGTGGGGAACTCACAAAGTCCACTCGATAATGGCAAATGCAATGACTAACTTTATATGTTTATTTAGCTCTGTAGTAGATACATATGCAGAGAGTAAGGTAATGTCTGGGTATGTTTAAAAAAGTATGTGTAGAAAAGATTAGCTATGAACTGTTTCAGAGAACAATGAACATCATAGTCCTCAAAGGTACCTGTACATCCTTTGATCTTTTAAGAATCTAAATTAAAGTTAGATGGAGGATGAAGAATTCATTATTCTGCTTGAGTGTGAGTGTCAATGAATCTTTTCCTGCCCTAAGACATCACAACACTAGAGTCTGATGCCTTGGTTTCGGGCAATTCAGACTCAAGCTTTCTGATGAGCCCCAATTCTCAGATTTTAACTTTAAGAGCTAAAAGAACTGGGTTATCATCAGCAGAATGTCAGTATTTTCATGCTCTATAATCATAAGAAAGAACCTTAATAATAAACCTCTTATATCTATGTCAATATCTATGCCTATATCTCAACATATCTACATCACACACATCCATATCTGCAGGTCATATTGATCCTGTTTGACTAATGGACTCTGCCAAACACAAAGGGTAGTGTTCCATTAGATATAATTCCATCAAAACTTAATGTTTACTAACTTCCAGTGTTATCTATATGACAAACGAAGTTAAAAATGAAAGGAAAAAAATACTCTATTTTAGTTCCTGCCTCTTCATGCAACTTAGACCAGGTTCAAATACTCTTTTCAATTTCTCTCTTTACAGTTCAGTTTGTGGATTTGTGAAAATGTATCCCTTTGTCTAAGAAATCATCTTAAGATGGGACTTTAATTGCCATGGCATGGGTAACTCCTTAGATATCACTCTCATTACCCATGTAGATTGAACATGTATGGAAAATGGTTACCGTATATATACTAACATTCTTCCTAAGTATATGTTTTTAGCATTATAATACTGGAGACACTGTTTCAACCAGGAGAAGCATGTCTTGATGGTGAAAATTTTCATTGTACAAAAAGATTACAAAGCCCATTTCAGAAAATGAGTATATATGATGTCTGCAACTTAGGGAGCTCTTATTACATATAGCCTTATAATTTTACATAGCAAAGGAAGCCTATTTAGGGATGCTTCTAATGGCAAATCACTTGCCATCTTTTTCAGTTAATTTTTTTTTAATTTTATGTACTAGTTCCAGTTTCTCCCCTTCCCTTATCCTGATCTCTCCCTTCTTATACTTTCATTAAAAAACAACTGCTCTCGTGCAGAGGTTGTAAACTCCTTTGAGAGTAAGCATGTTTTATATACCGTTCTTAAAGTCTTATCTGTCCTAATGAAATCACCTGGTGTGTTGGAGGCCATCAGTGAATTTGTATTGAGAACGGGAGCAAGACTGGTGTATAAGAATGGCAGAAAGCAGAAAGGAACATCATAGTGAATTGATTACTCAATGACTCCAAACTGAAAATGTGTGTGTCAAAGACTAAATAATTTTATCTGTGAGACAAGCCAGATGCATTTTGATCAAATGCCCAGGAATTTACATAAATATGACTCCATAGCCATGTGGCAGATTCCTTCAAGTAGAATGAAAGTCGCAGCACAATTTAAGCCTTAGTTTTCTCAGAAAAGTGAAAGCCAGTTTAAAGGGTAAAGTAAGGCTCATCAGACCTGATATACAGAAATGGTTTTGGATAATGAGAATAGTAATCCTATCTTTATTGCTAACAGCAAATATCTATGGTATATTTATTGTGTCCCAAAAGCTATAATAAATCATAAATAAATAATACTTAGTCGAGCATCAACAGTGACAAATTCTACAAAATTAGTTTTGAACCTAAATTAAGAGCATGGGACCTTTATAATTACACTCAATTTAAAAAGAAAATTTCTAAAGTGCCTTGGGTTTTTCTATCTGGAATATGCTCATCCCTAAATATCTGACCTTTTCTGAGCCAACTCTTCAATTGGAAAACACAGGAGTTTACAAGAATCTATTGCCCTCTGGTCTTTGGAGTAACCACAAAGACTCCAAGAACACTGGAAGAATAGGAGAAAGGACACTTGGGAAAAGAGAGGGGAAATGGAGGAAAATTAGTTTAGCACTAGTGGTTGTCTCTCTGGAGAGTGGCTTACACTGTTAAACTACTTCCTTTCTAAGTCCCTGGCGCGGTGGCTGAGCCAGATTGGCTCTATCCCTCAAAGGGGGGTCTCCTGTGATGAGATGGAGCTACACATCCCATTGTGTGGATGCTTTTGTTTCTTCTGTTGAGAGAACATGTAAGGACTCCGTGACCTCTGATGTAAGGCAATCATAAGCTTAGAGCCCCATTAGCTAGGCGGAGAAGGAACGCTCTTTTCATGGCAGAAACAGAGGCTGCACAAGGATGTTTATTGCCAGCCTTCTGCCTCTGTAATGAGGAGCTTGAGGCAGCTTTGCTCTGCAATTGCGATAGAGTGCACAAGATGCCCAATTAGGAGCAAATGACTGCAGTCTTTAGTGGAAGTGATGAACTGGAATTCTCAGATGTAAACAGAAAGGAGAGACTGATTATAATGTTTGAAAAGGACTTTTGTACGGCAGTATTATAGGTTTCAAAGCAAATGTTTTCAATAAAAATGCTGCGTATTAGCTCCAAGGATTGTAAATTCACTTATGCAGAAATAATAAATTAAAAAATCACGCTACATCGTGTTTCAGAAATTTCCTTAAGCTGTAATCCAGTTCTCATAAAATGTAACTTATATAAATAATGTGGTGTCATGAATGTAAGACTTTATACAACATTAATTTCAAAATTAGGGGAATGTCAAAGAACCTAATTATAGCTCAATCCTAAACAATAAAATAATGCTAAAAATGGCTACAGTGCTCTTATTGGGATTCCCCAAAGCAATTTAAAAACTTAGTAAATAGTTATTGAACATACATCATTTTGGGTACTGTTTCAACTGTTTAGAATACATCAGTGAACATGTGTGCTCCCTGTTTTTCAATAAGCTCATTTTCTAATTAGGGCTAAGTGACATTTAAAAAAATACCAAATAATTAAATTACTTCACCTATTAAGGAGAAGCAATGCAGGGTAGATGGAGCCTGGGAGAGAAAACAGGAGAGTTTAATCGCTATAGTAGTAGGTCTCTTTCAAAGAAGTTACAGTCTGAAAAAAGATCTAAGACAGAGAGTTTAAACCTATAGATAACAGAAGGAAGAACGTCCCTGGTGGGGAAACAGTCAGTGGAAAGGCCTAAGGGGAAGACAGATTCCTGATGTTTGAGATCCAGAATGGAAACCAAACTGCTGGAAATCATAAACGGAAAAGGCCTGTTGAGACGGACATAAGCGAGGAATGGAAATAGGACCTAGGCACAAGAGCCCTCAAAGGCTTTGGGAAGGACCCGCTTTTAGACAGAAATAAACACTCACTCTTATCAGAACCATGGGATTTGAGTTACAGCTTTAAAGGATCCCACTGATTGTGATGCCGTAAATAGACTGCATAGGCGAGGCTGAGTGGAAGCAAACACAATGTTGAACTATACCAAAGGAAAGCCAGCCAGTGATGACGGTGCAGCCCAAGGCAGGGATGGTCAGAACTGAAATAAGGAGCCTGACTGGAAATCCCTCTGCTATATTAGCTCAGCTCCTCACCACAGTCATTGTAAGGAAGGTGGTGACAAACAACACCCTGGCCTCAATTTCCTTTCTCAGGAAGGAGGGGACAATTTGTAAGTCATGGGGGGGAGATACTCTTGGAGAGCAGAAATATTTCCTGAAGAGTCTTAGTTTAGTTCAATCCAGAATCCATTCAAAGTAGATGTCTAGTGCCTCATTATTTTACAATTTTGTAATTAGCAAATTTTTATAATTCTCAAAATATCTCCCAATCTAGAATGTTCTTCTGGTACCAGAACCTTGAGAAGAATAGCTTAATCCTTATCCATAATTTGGCTTCACCTACATTTTTCCTTTCCTTCTGTATGTTGAGTAGGTGTGTGTGGGTGTGTGCTTGTGTGTGTATGTGAGAATGCATGCTCACATGTGCTGCTCTGCATATTCATGTGCACAAACGTGGAGGCCACAGCAAGATGACAATCACTCTGCTCTGTCACTTTCCATCTCATTTTCAGAGATGGTCTCTCTGCACCTGGGGTGCGGCTGGTAGGACTCAGCTGGCAGGCGGTGATCATCCTGTCTCTATCCTGCAGTGTGGAGGTTACGAGTGTGTGTGGCTAAGCCTAGCATTTGACTGCTGGGGATTTAAACTCAGGCCGGTATGATCACGTAGCCAGTGCTCATCTCTTACCTACCGAGCCACATTTCCAGGCATCCAGCCACACTTTTTTCCTCTCCATTTTTTTTAACTTCTTCAGCATTCCTTTTAGAGTAATACCAATTTTTCACCATCATTTACTTATTAGTGATAAACTAATTTACTTCACTGAAAACGTAGTGTAATACATCTTCAGTCAATATTGTCCATTTTCAGTAGATAGTAATAAACAGGTATGACAGATATTATCTCTAAACTTATTTTCATCATTACACTAGAAA